>PVKS010003893.1:58735-98822 GCA_004027875.1 Aplodontia rufa
TATTCCAAGGTGGCATTATTAGATTATGAGATCTGTGGCCTTTTCAGTGGATTAACCCATTTGCTGGATTAATAATTTAAAAGAACTACTGAACTGGGGGATAAACTATAGGTAGGAGTGGTGTGTCTGGAGGAAGTAGGTCATTAGGTATGTGCCTAATGACATTTTTTCCCTGGTGAACCAAGCTCTCTTTCTCTGCTTACTGGATGTCACAAACTGAGCAACTTTCCTCTGCCACACCCTTCCACCATAATGTTCTGCCTCACCTGGGGCCCAGAGCAATGGAGTCAGCCACTCATGTACTGAACCTCTGAAACAATGACAATGAGCCAAAATAAAACTTTCCTCCCCTAAGTTATTCTTGTTGGGTATTGTGATCACAGCAACAAAAAGCTAAGACAGCAGTCATGTTTTCAGGAGATTCATTTATTTAGTAGCAGCATATTTTTTTCTAATGTTTTCTGTCTTTCAGACCATATGAGAAAGAGAGGAGAGATGAGGTCTTTAACCATACAGAGCTAATAGCCTGTATGTAAGCAGTCAATCCCCACCCAGAATGAATGGTGCCCTGATAAAGGGAATAACAGGAAGCTGTAGGACTACCTAGATGAGTATGCAATCCAGATTTATGGTATAAGGAATTTTTCTCAAAAGAAATAATTATCTAATTGCCTGATAATTGAAAGAAAAATCTTTTCTATTGCAAACCTGGTTCCTCAGAACAGATCAAAGGAAGCTATTTACCTGAAAAATTCCATGCAAGTTTGAATTAGTTATTTTGCCTTTCTACATTTTTAAATAGGCAAAGCAAAGTAGAATCTGTCTTTGAACAGATTTCTTCTGAAAGTGATTTATTGGCTATGATTAGTTCTCTGCAAGCAACATAAAAGAACAAAGTTTTAATACTTTAAATTATTCAAGAGGAAATAACCCAAACACCTTCATTAAATGCACTCTGTTAAAGACATAATACTATTGCTAATCCTAATTAAAGATTTTTTTAATGTTCCACAGGACAAAGGACAGAAAATAATGATCTAAGAGAATGACATTGTGACTGCCTCAATGCTTTTTTCTGTTCCTTTAGAAGATTAATATTATATGAAGGTCAATCAATATTGGGAAGAACTGTTTTTAGCCCACTTAACTATACTAATATTTAATATTTATTGAGAATTAAGAATATAGAAGGAACTGTTTAAAAATTTGAGTAAGTCATGGTCTCTGGCCAAAAATGGCTATTTTATTCCTAACTGCATTTGGGTTTCAGCCATAACTCCTGTAACATCACACTTCCTTAGTTAGAGCTTTAAATGTTCATTGTCATAGAACTGTTAAATTCTTCACAGGCAATCTTAAAGAAAGCAACTACTAAATGTCCATGGCCCCTAAAGTTGAGGAATGCTGACATAGAAAACTATTAAAATTATAGAAACACATAAAGTGTAATATAACTTATTAAAAATGATTAGCAAGTATGCAGGATAGCAAATCAATATGCAAAAAGTTAATTTCACTTCTACGGAATAGCAACAAACAGTTGGAAATTTAAATCTCATAAATATACCATTTACATCCAATACATAAATATGACGTATTAGGGTATAGATTTGAAAGTATATAAAATGGTACAGAAAGAAATTTAGAAGATTAAATGAATGGAGAGACATACATGTAATTAAGTCAGAGGACTCAATATTGTTAAGACGCAAGTGCTCCCAGATTAATCTATAAATTCCATATACTCTCAATCCAAATCTCCATGGACTGTTGGGTAGAAATGATTTTTAAAAAACCATGGAAATTCAAAGAATCTAATCCAAAATGACTTGGAAAAGAAGTACAAAGTAGAAAGACTAACGCCACCTGATGTCAATGCTTCTAATAAATCTAGAGTTACTATGACAATGAAAATAATAGATATAAAGGAGAGTCTAGAAACATACCCACACTTATAGGGACAAGCAATCTTCAAAAAGTTATAAAAGCAATTCTGTAGAGAATTTTTCCAACAAACAGTGTTAGAAAAAATTTGGGTGTTCAGTGTGTAAAAAATAAACTTCATACCTCATATCTTATCCATAATTTAACTCAAAATGAAAAAATGTAAATTCTACTACAATTAATTTTTTTCAGTACATAATAAAATATAAGAGAAAAAATGTTCATAACTCTGGGTCAGCAAAGAATTATTATCTACCACTCCAAAAATGTCATCCATAAGGGAAAAACTGATAAATTGAACTTCATCAATATTAAAATGTGTGCTCTTTGAAGGACACTATTAAGAGAATTAAAAGATTAGTCACATATGTAAACAGAAATAAATTAGAAATGATAGAAAGGAATCACATTAAGATTTTAAAATTTGTACACCTTAAATAGATGCTGCTTATTCTGTCAATTATATGTTGATAAAGATATTTTAAACATTTACTGAAATATCTACACTTCATTAGGTAAGCAGCATTCTATATTATGACCTTCCACTTTTCTAGCAAGGATGTTTTCTGTTATTTCCCAGAATAAAATAGAAAGAAGATTACAAAATTCATCCTGGGCACTTTTTGGGCATTCTTCTGGGGTCTGAGAAACTCTTACAAACAGGAAAGAAATGCATACTACCTTTTCATGAGTGTCCTCAGAATCACTCCAACCCCTGAATGAGCACTACTTTAGGAAAGTACAATAAGGTCACCTAGTTTTTAACCAGGGTCCAGACCAGATTGCCTTAACTAATTTTCCCACTCAATTTTACCCATCATTCCTGTAGGTAAAAATAATTTCCACATATTCAGCCTTTCTCTTATCAATATTATATTTTAAAGCTTAGCCTTTCCTAGTCTACTGGGGCAATGAACAGAGAATTTCATTACTAAATGTGTAAACTTTCCTTGTGTCAGCAAGGACATTATATAATATCAAATAAAGTCTGTAGGCTTCTAATCCATCACCTCATCTGAACTCCTGTATCAGCAAAGATGAAAAAAACATAATCGTGGACTGAAAACTCTTGCTTAGCCAACTATGAGAAATCATAGTGTCCACTGAGCACAAGTGAATTGCAGAGCAAATATAATTGCATGTAAATGATCAACACATTTATAAATCAAATAAGACCAAGCAACAAATCATACAGTGAAACTGGGAGTCAAACTGGGTGTGAACTGCTTCAAGTGTGCACAGATACAAGGAACTGTTGAAAGAAAATGCTGTGAAAGTGAGTGTAAGGCCCAATGCTTATTAAATCTATGCCTACAAATAATTTCTGAGAGAGAAAGAGAGACTTTTTTCCCAAGCTGAACATGATTAAACCATTCTACATTATAAACGTTTTAACTAAACTCTGAATGGGTTTCTCCAGCCTGACTTGTAATACCTTTGTAACACCGGTAATATTTCTCAAAGTCTTTATACAAAATTGAAAATCCAGAAAAAAAAAAAAGAGAAGTTTGATGAGTGTGATTATCTAAATGTAGTTAAGCTTCTGTTTAAAATAGCAATGCCAGTAGATTCTACACTTTCTATCATGAAAAATAGACAAAAATACAATAGTCGACAAAGCACTTTGCTTTTAACTTTTTAAAGCAAATGGAAAACAGCATAGCTTTACTCTCATGCAATTTTAGGATCCTGGTGTCCTCTAGGACCATTCATTAGTAAATATATCAAGGCATTGTCTAATCTATTTAAAGTGGCAAGGAGGCATTTTTAGCACCAGGCCAGAGGTTTAACATCATCTCAAGAAAAGCTATAATAATTGAAGTACAATTTTTATGTGATACACTCAAAAATTATTTTAATGAATGAGGCATCACTATGAGTACTAGAGGGCATTTTCAAATGAATAATGGTTTAACATGAAAACATAATTAAATCTCAGACAAAATGAGTCAAAAATAACAGCATTATTAATAATACAGTAAGTTAATTTGCTCCTTCCATTTAATTTATCATAGTCCACACTGAAAAAATAAATAAGCCTAATGCAATGAAAGATGAATGATAAGCACAGCTACTCTTGTTTTCTTCAGCTTGTATCACCTTTGCCCAGGGAGACAAGGATCCCCAAGATATTTAAATTGTCCTACTTACTGATGACCACAAAGGCAAGATACACTGTATGAAAAAACATTGAATTATAAAAGCCCAGTCAAAGACATAACACAGACAAGCCAGAGTTTCCTGAGATTGGTTTTCTTGATGAAAAAGGAGAATCATGATGACCAGGTAACAGTATAATATCTGAAATTCCACATTCATGTAGTACTTAAGAGACATGAATGAAGTATAGAATTGGTATAGAAATGAACGAAAGAACATGTTAGCTCTTACATGAAAGGGATTATGAAATTCAAAGCTTAAAACTTACAAGTAACAAATGACATATTTGCTTTACACTCTGATATTTCAATCTGTCCTTTAAATTGCATAACAAAATGCACAACTGCATGAAACACTAGATTATAAGGTATTAACATCTAAAAGATCTCAGATAAAATTTCTAAATCAAAATTTGATTCTTCAAAGTTGCATATTATTCTAGTTTAGATATGAGGTGTCCCCCCAAAGTTCGTGTGTAGGACAATGCAAACATATTCACAGATGAAATGGTTGGATTGTCAGAGTTGTGACCTAATCAGTAGATTAATCCACTGAGATGGATTAACTGGGTGGTCACTGGGTAGGCAGGGTGTGGCTGGAGGAGGTGGGTCACTGGGGATGTGACTATGGGTTTTACATTTTGTTCCTGCTGAGTGCAGCCCTCTCTGCTTCTTGGCCATCATGTTCTGAGCTACTTCCCTCTGCCATGTACTTACTTCCATCACAAAGTTCTGCATCATCTTGAGCCCAGATCATGGATTCAGATGACCATGGACTCATCCCCTGAAACTGTGAGATAAAATGAATGTTTCCTCTTCCACCATTGTTCTTGTCAGGTCTTTTGGTCATAGCAAAGAAAAGCTAATAACACACATATTAAAGTACTCCATGGTGTTTCTACTGCCTACAGTTAAAATCCAATATCCTTCACCAAATCCCTTCACATATTTGCAGTCCCTCCTCTTCTTGCTGTGTCCCCCTCAGATCCCCTAGCAACCTTTGACTCAACTCTGTAAGAACACTGACTATTTTCCAGATAACCTACAACCTTTTGTCTCTTTTTAAATTTTCTTCACTATTTGGCAAGTTCATATCTTTCTATTCAGTCGTAATGTCACCTCTACAGTGAAGGTTTCCTGTCCTTAACAGTATATGTAATTGTTCTCTCTGTATTTATGACACAGTGCCATTCAGCTTTAATTCAAATTTCTAATCTTCACTATTGAAGGCATGATTTCTAAAATGGTTCTGAGTTTGATTTCCTCAGCTTTAGTTTAAAAAAATTATGTTATCATGTACTATGATAGTCAAATGTCATTATATAAAGCATGGAATCCAGGCACTGTGGTGCATGCCTGTATTTCCAGTGGCTTGGAAGACTAAGGCAAGAGGATCACACATTTAAAGCCAATCTTGGTAATTTCCTGAGACCCTAAGCAATTTAGCAAAACCCTATCTCAAAAGAAAAAAATATAAAGGGCTGGAGATGTGGATCAGAGATTAAGCACCCCTGTGTTCAATCCCCAATATAAATAAATAAATAAAAAATAAACATGTAGACTAGAATCTAGTTCATAATAATGAATAACAACTATCATTATTAGTATTCAACACCATTCAACATAAAAGTGAATTGTCATTACTTACCGTATGTTTCTCCCCTACACTAGATCATCAGAGGGAGAGATTGATAATATTAATCTTCCTTGAATCCTTAACAACTAACACAGTGCCTGGCAGAGAATGGTACCTGTAATAATCAATCCAAACTGTCAACTTGATTAGATTAAGACGCCTCTAAGATTAAAAGGCTCCAAAGATTGAATCTTCTGGGTGTGTCAGTAAGGGTGCTTCTAGGAATGATTGGCATGTACGACAGCAAACCGAAACAAAGACCCACCCTAAGTGTGGGCAGCTCCCTCCAATAGGTTGGAGTCTTGGATGGAAGAAAAGCCAAAAGGCAAAAAAGAGCAGCAGCAGATGCAAGGCCGATTCTTCTCGAATGGTTCTTGATTGCTTCTCTGGATGTGAGACTCCAGCTCTTTCATTCCTTCTAAGCAAACTCTGCCCAGTGATTCTGAACAGAGTTTCCAGGTTTTTGATCAGGACAGAGATAACAACTGAGACTTTGGCATCTTGACTGCACAGTTACTGGTTCTTCCAGCTCTGCAGCCCACCAGTGGCTATCATGGAACTAGCCAGCCCCTGGTTACATAAATCAATCTAATACTTACATCCTGTTGATTCTGTTTCTCTAGAGAACCCCAACTAATACTGTCCCTAACTGAAGAACAGATAGATAGATTCATATAAGTCATACAGCACAACACCTTATTTTATAGTTGAAAAGGCCAAGGCCAGATACTTTAAGTGATTTACTATATGCTATGATTCTAGTTTATGAAAGAACTTTAAATGGAACTAGGTAGAAGGATTTAGTACTATATCATGCCCATTTGGGATCTTCACCTCCTCTACTCTGTGCTGTTTAGATGAGGCTGTAAATCAGGTGCAACTGCTTCCTTCCAACATCTAGGAACCATCTTACTTAGACTGACCATTCAGAGGACCTTCTCCCCACCTAGCAGAGCCATTGGTCCCGGGAAGATTGACATGCAAGCAAAGATTTGAGCATTCTTTAAAAATTACCATTCTCTGCTGGTGAATGACATTGGCCAAATTATATTGTTATTTTGTGTGCATGTACAAATATGTAACAATTAATCCCACCACTATATGTAATTACAATGCACCAAAAAAATGAGAAAAAGTTGCTATTCTGTGATTGATACTCATGTAAGACCACATCCTAGCTGAAAGATGTAGAGGGAAAAAGGGAAGGCAGCTAATGTTGACATCATTAGAAATCTCTATCTCAGGTTCATTCCTGGAAAACAGTGCTGGTTCAACATTCACAAATCAATAAATGTAATTCACTACTTAAACAGAATTAAAAATAAAAATCATATAATCATCTCAATCGATGCAGAAAAGGCTTTTGATAAAATTCAACATCCCTTTATGCTCAAAACTCTGGAGAGGATAGGGATCAAGGGAAGATATTTTAACTATCTAAGATCCATTTATGACAGACCCATAGCAAACATTATCTCAGTGGTGAAAGACTGAAAGCATTTCCACTGAATTCAGGAACAAGACAAGGCTGCCCACTATCCCCACTCTTATTCAATATAGTCCTTGAAACTCGTGCCAGAGCTATCAGACCAGAGAAGGAAATCAAAGGAATTTGAATAGGAAAAGAAGAAGTCAAGTTTTCTCTATTTGCAGATGACATGATCCTCTACCTAGAAGACTGTATAAGCTCAACCAGAAGACTTCTGGAGCTTATAAACAACTTGAGCAAAGTGGCTGGTTATAAGATTAACACCAATTAAATCATTAGCTTTCCTATGCTCTAGCAACAAGGACACTGAAGAAGAAATTAGGAAATCTGTCCCTTTCAGCATCTCCTCCAAAAAAATAAAATACTTGGGCATAAATCTCACAAAAGATGTCAAGGACTTATACAATGAAAATTGTCAAACTTTAAAAGAAGAAATTATAGAAGATCTGAGTAGATGGAAAAACATTCCATGTTCATGGTTAGGTAGAGTCAATATCATCAAAATGCACATTTTACCCAAAGCCCTATACAGATTTAATGCAATCCCTATCAAGATACCAATCTCATTATTCACAGATATAGACAAAGCAATACTCAAATTTGTATGGAATAACAGAAGACCCAGAATAGCCAAAACATTACTCAACAAGAAGAAGGAGGCAGGAGGCATCTCAATTCCTGACCTGAAATTATACCACAGGGCTACAGTAACAAAAACAGTGTGGTATTGGTACCAAAACAGAATGGAAGACTAATGGAATGGAATAGAGGATTCTGAGATGAACCCACATATCTTTAACTATCTGATATTTGATAAAGGGGGCAAAAGCATAGTGTGGAAGAATGATAGCCTGTTCAATAAATGGTGTTGGACAAATTGGACAGCCATATCTAGATAACTGAAAATGGATCCTTACCTTTCACCCTGCACAAAAATTAAATCAAAATGGTTCAAGGATCTGGATATTAAACCAGCAACTCTACAATTGCTTGAAAAAGAAGTAGGATCGACATTACATGACATAGGGGTCAGCACAGCCTTCCTTAACAGGACTCCCATGGTGGAAGCAGTAAAACCATGAATAAATGCATGGGATGCAATTAAACTAAAAAGCTTTTGCACAGCTAAGGATTTAGTCAGGAGTCTCAAGAAAGAACCTACAGAACGGGAGAAAATTTTTGCCTACTACACCTCAGACAGAGGGCTAATATCCAGAAAATACAAAGGACTCAAAAATTAAATAAAAATCACTAATAACCCAATTAATAGGCTATGGAACTAAAAAGAAGCATCTCAAGGGAGGAACTCCAAAAAGCCCACACAGATATGAGAAAATGCTCTACATCACTAGCAATAATCAAAACTTTGCAGAGATTTCACCTCACTCTGGTCAGAGTGGCAAAAATGAAGAATACAAACAATGACAGGTGCTGGACGGGCTGTTGGAAAAGAGGAACACTGTTACATGGCTGGTGGGACTGCAAACTGGTACAGCCACTCTGGAAAGCAGTGTGGAGACTCCTCAAAAAATTAAGGCTGGAACCGCCTTATGACCCAGCTATCCCACTCCTGGGTATCTTCACAAAAGAGCTAGAAGTGGCTTACTATAGAGATACAGCTTCATCAATGTTTATAGCAGCTCAATTTACTATGGCTAAATTATGGAACCAACCCAGATGCCCCTCACTTGATGAATGGATCCAAGTAGTACATATATACAATGGAGTACTACTTGGCTATCAGAGAAAATGATATTATGGCATTTGCAGCCAAATGGATGGAGATGGAAAAAATTTTGCTAAGTGAAGAATCCCAAACTCAGAGACTCAAGAGTCGAATGTTTTCTCTCATTTGTGGATGCTAGAATATAAGCAGAATCAGTACGTTAGATGGCTAACCTAACAAAGGGAGGGAGGAAGGGAGGGGGAAGGGAATAGGAAGGACATCAAGGTGACCAGAGGGAGGTAGTTTGGGGGAATCTAACCTGAGGGGAACCTCTGACTTCCATGAAAAGTCCAATTAACTTAGGTCTTTAGTAAAGTGAAACATGGAACCATGGGAAACCCAAAGCAGGGAAACCATGGTCTGGCACCAATATTGGTTTGTTCTGTCATTACACTTTTGTTCTTGATTGTTTGACAATGAATCTCTCCTAGTTGTAAGACCATAATTATCGAATAAAAATTTTTAAAAAATGAAATCTCTATCTCAGAAGCAGTTGAATCTCCCTGTACTCCTTGTTTTACCTGTAGTGGTTTGGGTTGTAGCATTCAGATGGTGAGGATCTGAAAATAATTTATATCCTAATTCCTAGACTAATGATTTTCTTGTTTCTCAGATCTGCTAAATAACTATCAGATAGTGTAAAAGGCCCATCAAGGGCAACAAAGTAGCAACACATTGATCCAGCCACTCACCCAGGTCATTTCCCCTTTCTTTTTAAAGAGAGAAGGACAGTGAAAAAGAGAGAGAGAAATAGAGAGAGGAAAAAGAGAGAGAGAGAGAGAATCAATTTTTATTTAGTTTTCCACATGACTATCGTTGCTCTGACACTCTTGTGTACGTGAGTGCTGGGGTTTGAACCTGTGTACTTGCGCATGCCAGGCAAGCTCCATAACTGCCAAGCCACCACTCCAGCCCTCCCGTTTTTTTGTTTTTTTTATTTTAACAAAGAGAAAAAGAGAGAGTCAATTAATTTTTTAAATTTATTTTCCTCTGGTTTTTGTTTTCCTGACACATAATTGTGTATATGGTGCTGGGATTTGAACCTGGGTCCTCAGGCATGCAAGGCAAGCACTACTGCTGAGCCACTGTTCTATCTTGCAAGCCTCATTTTTTAACCATTGCATCCATCTGTAAAAGCAATCAAAACCTGAATAAGATGATATCCAAAATTTGCTACTCACAAACATCACTACTCCCTAAGAACAGAAACTGTATTTCTAATGAATAAATTGGAACAATTTCCAGTCAGGTTTCCTTTGGGCACAATGCTTTACCCAAGCATTCAACCCTAAGACAGCAAGAACTTAGCAATATTTAGAAATATGTCTGTTTCAATCACCATTACCAATGTCAACCCTTGTCTGTCATCAAACTTCATGAAAACATGCAATTAACACAAAGCAAGTTTTCAAGTTAGAACTATGAAACCACTTCTTCACCAGACGAATATGTTAAGCTAGTACATTTTTTAAAACAAAATTTTAAAATGTAACTCCAAAATAAGGAGTTTTGTGACTTTTTCATAAGTAAATCAACTACAAATCTTTGACCTAAACACAGTTTAAACTCCAGTTGATGTACAGCACATGTTGGAACTTAATAAATAAATGCTTTCTGCAAACAGGGATGTGGTTGGCAAACAGTCTGGCATTAAGGATTGAATTCCAAGGAAACTGCAATTGACTTATAAAATGTTGAGGCATTACTAAAATTTCTTTCATTTAATCTAGAGTTATCTAATGTTATCTGTTTTCTTTATACGATGCCTAAGCCTATGGCCGAGATAGCAGGAAGTGTTCAAGTAACATACATAGAGTCAGAGGTGAGCTCAAATATTAATTTTCTCACTCTAGTCAACTTTTTACCACTTGGGTGTCCAAACCAGGTGAGACCCAAGTCTCAGTGTCAGAGTACAACTTGGAAAAATTCAAAAAAGCAGCGGGATCCTTAACACTCTTCAGAAGGTAAGGAGGCATAAGAAAGACTAGAAGGTGCTTTGAAGAGTACTCTCAAATTCCACTTCCTGTAAGAGTACTCTGATCCTTGTAGACAAAAAGAGTTTCACTGTGAAATTGCCACCATGAAAGAACCCTCCATTTTGACAGGCAGCAGAAAGTCTGAGAAGTATGATTTCCCCATGAAACAAAGAAGGAAAACATTGAAAAATTCTGCACTGAAACTACTTCCTCAGAAACACACACATGATTAATTTACACTAGAGTAGGATTTTTAAAACATTAAGGTATGAAGCAAAAATGCAATTTGCCTGGTACAGAGTTATTGCTTTTACCTTATAAAACAAAGTAAATCAGATTTTCTATAAGGTCTTTACTTGACTCTACTTATAGCCAGCTATTACTTGTAATTATTCTGGCTCCATCCATGAAGCCAAGAGCTTTTCCCATGTACCAAAATAAATAGCAGTCTCCTTTAGGAATAGAGCAGAACTGAATAAATTGAAGGAAGATACTCCTCAATCAGCATCAGGAGCACCAAGCAGCTTCCAAATTTATTCAATTCATAGTTTGTTTTTAAAGAAGACTGAGCTATTTATTTCTGTCCTATGGGCAAACTCAGAATATAATGGACAAAATGTCAGCGAGAATGAAGAAAAATGATGATATTCCCCAGAAGAATAGATACATCTTTTGCAAAAAATAAAGTTACCAGACTCACTCTAAGCCCCAAGTGATCAGCTGTTCTGAGACATAATACTGAACTGAAAGCATTGTGCAAAGAGCTTGGGTAAATGAGGATTTACATTTAGAATGAAGCAACATCGGTGAAGAGTCATCGTCATTCAAGAGCGGAGTCTCTACCTCTCAGATCCTAGATGTTACCTCAGTTTCCCTACAGGTATTCGTATCTTTGGACCACATTCAACTCTTGGGTACAGCAGGGACTCCTTATTGGAAATGCATGTTTTGAGCCTTAATATGGAGAAATAAATGCCCTTCTCAGTGTGCATATGGAAGAGCATTTGGGATTTCTGAACTGCTACTTCTACAGCTGCCAGAAAATAAAGTTTTGCTGGAGAATCCTGCCTTGTATTTAACAATTCACACATAGATTTTTAAAAAGTAATTATTCTGTATTAATCACATAACAAATCATGAATACTGACTATCCTGAGTAACACTGACCAGATCCTGCCCAACAGATCTCTTCATGGTCCCAAAATTCATCTCAGCAATCCCCAGCTCCAGTAGCTACTCACCTTTCACCACAAAATCCTACACAGTCTTTCTCTTGCCACATGGATCCTATATCCATGCCCATGAAGCTTTCTTCCCCAAACATGGCTCCTAATGACTCCCCTCATTCTCAACTGTTTGAGCAGTTTTCATCTGCACTATTCAAATGGACATGCACCTGCTTCCTCCACAAAGCCTGGTGGTTCTCCTAAGAAGTCTTTTTAGTAAATTGAATAATGGTCAACTGAAGATATCAAATACTAATCTCTAAAACCTGCAAATGTTGGCTTATTTGGATAAAGGATATCTGTAATGTAATTTGGAATATTGAGATGAAGAAATGGCCCTGAGCTATCTAGGAGAGCCCTAAATGCCATTACAAGTGTCTTAAAAAGAGAAGCAAAGGGACACACACACACACACACACACACAAAGTGAGTGTGGCAATGGAGTCTCCCCTAGAGCCTTCAGACACTCACTGGAGCCCTGCCTACTATGATTTCAGATTCCTGACTCAAACCATAACAAAATAATTACCTGTTGTTTTAAGTGGTCAGTTTGTGATGATTCCTCACAGCAGCTACAGAAAACTAACACAGTCATCAAGTAAGTTTGTTGATGCCGCTGCTCCTTACAGACAGAACGTAATGCAGAGGAGCTCCAGCTGTCCTGATCACACACCTGGACTTCTGTAACTCTGTAATTATGTTCAAATGGACATGTTAGGATGTGATGTCCTTCAAGTATAAGAAAAATATAATCCCCACTTTGCAAGGTCCTTCAAATTCGGTTATTCCCAGGTAAATTATTGATTAGTTCATGATTTGTTAAAAAAACAAAATAAAATCAGACACCTGGGTTCCAATCCAAGCCCTGACACTTGTCACTTGCTAGCCTTTTTTAAGTTAGGCAATTTATTTAATCTCCTTAATCTCATTTTTTAAAAAATAGATACTTTTGGCTGGAGCAGTGGCTCAACGGTTACACCGCTTGCCTGTCATGTGCAAGTATGCAGATTCGAACCCCAACACCACATACACACAACAAATTGTAGGAGCAACAAAAGCCACATAAAAAACTAAAATAAAGTTGATGCTGTCTTTCTTTCTCTCACTGTTCCTCTCACTTTAAAAAAAAAATAGATACTTTTATAGGATTGCTAAGCATATGAAATAATTCATATAAAATACAGAGATTAGTATAAGAGCTTAGTAAGTAGTACCCATTTTTGTAATTGGGATTCCTATAGTTTATGTGGTCAGCAACTACTTCCTAAGGGCTTTTACAATTCAGGCACTCTTCTAAGAGCTAAGATTATAAATCTAAAGAAATAGTCTAAGTCCTCATGGCCATTGAATTTACCTAATAGAATTTAAATGCCTAGCTAGTGCTTTTTTCTTTAAATTATTAAGGTGGGCAATTGATTTCTCCATTTGTTTTCTCTCTTTATTAGTAAGAAAGCATTGAAGGCTATAGCAAATTCCTTGCCTTCAGGTTTTTTTATATTCCATATGATTAAAGTATTCTTCCTTCTACTGCTTTTTTATTTTTAGGAAAACCACTTTTTAAATTTAATTTTTAAATTAGTCCATAAAACATAATAATTGTACATAATTAGAAGATGATTTTGATACATGTATACTATACATACACATGCACATATATATCTTCTCATTTACTACTTCTTCATGATGAAAACACTCAATATCTTTAGTTTTTCAGAATATGCAGTATGTTGTCATCTATAGTCACCTGCTGTGTAATTCCATAATAGAACGTCTCACTCTTGTCTATGACAGTATCCTTGATCAACCTCTTCCCATTCCTCTCTTTCTCCTATCATCCCCAGCCTCTGGTAGCCACCATTCTACTCCTAACTTCTATGCTCTGCGCATGGCTTATACATTTTTAAAAAAACTAATCATTGATACAAGGTTTATCTTGTATATTTTCTGCATATATGCTAATCAGCACTTATTATCTTTAGTCTTTTTGAGAATAGCGATCCTTACAGGGGAGCTATAGTATTTTATTGTGCTTTATTTGCGGATTAGCATTTTTCAAGTACCTGTTGATCATTTGTATGTGTTCTTTTGGGAAAGGTCTATTCAAATGTATTGTGTTAGTCAGCTTTTTTGCTGCTGTGACTAAAAGACCAGACAAGAACAATTTTAGAGGAGGAAAAGTTTATTTGGGGATCACAGGTTCAGAGTTCTCAGTGCATAAACATCAGGTTCCATTCCTTGGGGTTCAAGTTAAGGCTGAATATCATAGTGGTAGTGTGGTAGAAGGAAGTGGCTCAAGACATCACACCAGGAAACAGAGATTCCACTCACCAGATACAAAATATATACCCAAAAGGCATGACCCCAATGACCCACCTCCTCTAGTCACACCCTACCTTCAAATAGTTTTCCACTCAGTTAATCTCTGTCAAGAGGATTAATTTACTGATAGAGTTAAGGCTCTCATAACCCAATCATTTTACCTGTAAGCCTTCTTGTGTTGTCTCACATGGATTTGGGGGGATGCCTCATATCCAAATCATAACATGTTGCCCATTTTCAATTGTATTTTCTATTTATTTTATATAGTTTTGGGAGTCCTTTATATAATCTGATATTGGTCCTATTGTAATTTGGATGTGCAGTATTGCCCAAAGTGCCTGTATTAATGCAGGAATATCCAGAGGTTAAATGATTAAATTATGAGAATTTGACCTAATCGGTGGTTTAATCCATTTGATGGATTAGCAATCTGTACTCATGCTAAGTGTAGGTTGATGGGGTGTAGCTAGAGGAGATTGGTCATTGAGGACCTACCCTAGGAGAGTCTATCTTGTCCACCAGGCTCCTTTCTCTGTCTCTCAGCCTCTTGGACACATTGAACTGACTAGCTTTCCCCTGTTATGCCCTTCTTCCATGGCATTCTGCTGTACCTCAGGTCCAGAGTAATAGAACAGATGAATGACCATGGACTGAACCTCTGATACCATGTGCCAAAATATACTTCCTCCCCTAAATTGTTATCGTCAGGTACTTTGGTCACAGCAGAGAAAAGCTGACTAACACAATTCCCTTGTCAGATGTGTAATTTGTAAGTGTGCTCCTCATTTTGTACGTTGTCTCTCACTCTGTTGATTGTTTCAACATGGACACATGCATACTATCTAAGAGCTCTAGCACTGAGCCATACCCCCAACCCTGTCCTTTTTAAATCTTGTTTAGTGTTCTCCATCTTAAATTCAATTTTTATTGTTAATATTGCCAACCCTATTTTTCTGTTTGCATTTATCCAGTACTATATATTTTTGTAAAGATCTCCTTATTGTCAATCTTTTTTCTAATTTTTATTTGAATTCTTAAAAATTATATATATACAGATATATATATATATAGTTAGGTTTTGTTTTTACTCTGTATCACAACCTACATTTTATTAAGAAGTAATCAGACCATTCATACTGGGGATACACTTCACTTTATTTGTTCCATCTATTTTATGTTGATCACTTTTTTAACACTATTATTTTTCCTGTGTATTTATTTCTTAATAGTTTCATTATTTTTTAAACCTACTCCTGCATTGTTTCCTGTTCATGGTAAAATCCAACTCTACTTCTTTAATTAATTTTTGCCTGCTTTATTCGTTAATCTAATTCTAGCTACTATAATAAACAAGCTCCATTTCCATCATTTAATGTACAATAATTTATTTCTAACTCACAGTAATGCTTCAATGTGTTCAAAACAGTAAGTGTTCAGCTCCACTCAAAAATTTTGGAACCATTGATGACAGAAACACTATACCTAACTCTGTGCCTTCAACATCAGATTAGAAGACAGGAAAGGATTATGGAGGATCATGCCTTGCAATGGGACATGTTTTATTTGCATGCAGGGGAATCTGGGAAATGCATTCTAGCTATGTACTGCCCATGCATCCACCATCATCAGACCCACATGATTCTCCTGTTACTAATAGCAAAATATCAACTGTGTATTCCACCAGCTTCCCCACATTTCTGTCATGAAGACACCAATCAAACATTTATACTTACATTACTATCTGACATTCAATACTACATGCAGGGAGAAAAATGTAATGGGAATGTGTAAATATGCTAATTACCTTATTTTTTTATAATGTGAATGATTTTACTCTCTGAAAGAAAAGTGTCCTTTCAAATATTTGCCAGTTTGGCTACCCCAAATCTCCATGTCACTTAGAGATTAGCAAATTGCTCTAATTCTGACTGCTCCCTCAAGTACTTATGTAGTCCAAGAAGCAGGGAGCAAGAACAAGGCTAAGAAAGTTTAAATGGCTACAATTAAGTATTGAACATTCACGGGCATTGTTTTCTCTAATCTTGAAATGCCTCCCAAATATTCCATTTGATCCTCTTTAAAAAGATTTTTTAATCAAATTAATGATAATCTTACAAAGACTGAGTGTTTTGATAGATATTTATAAAATTATGTATTATTTATCTGGTGAAAGAGGAGTCATTAAGAAAGAGAACAAAAAGATGCTGAAAATGTACAGCAACCCAAGATCACCATATTTCCTCATGGTTCATTTCCCTCCACAGTCCCTGCAAGGAGAAAAGGCCTGGAATTAGCAAGCTCGCATCACTCAATTCGATGACCCACACTGAACACGATCATAATTCTGTAGCAGTTCAGCTATGGCTGAGGATTAGGCTGAAGACTGGGTCTCAAAGGTTAATTAAAGCACCAAAGAAGGATGCTGAAGACAATTATAATGCATCACAAAGCATTAGCACTACCCTGGGCTTTATGAGCTCTTTTTTACAGCTGGGCTTTACTAAACGGGGTACTGGTTTTATGTCACTATAAATTTCATTTAATTGCAGTTTTTGTTCCATAATTTACTGCATCCTTGTCTTCTTGAAATTTCTAATTTAACTCTACTTTTTTAGAACATGCCTCTCTCTAATTTTTCTTCCATTAGCACTGCATGTCGATTTTTTTCCTGACTACAGTCCATACCGTCCAAGCAGTGGGGATTTGATCATTTAAGGCCAGAGTTCTATGTTCGTTAAGACTCACCTTTATCTTGCCGTTTTCTCATCTCTAAATCTGTTAGACAAGGGCTAGCAGGTGATCAAAATGACAGTCACCCAATCACAGGCTGGTGGGTCTATCTCTCATTAAGGCATTCCAAACACTTTTAAAATACAATCTGCTTTTTTTATAGCTTAAAATCTGTCATAGTTTTAATTCAGTACAATAAATCTTTTGTGTACAGTAGAATATAAGGCAGGCTTATCTTGAACCCCATCTATTAAGTTGATTATTAGAAGTGTTAGGAGAAACCCCTGATAGTGCTTCATCATATTGGTTTCATGGCATGAATCAAAGCCACAGTGTTGTGTGAGCACTGGATGAGATTAAATTTTATCTGAGCACCAAGCAAGTAAAAAGTAGCAACTGTTTTTATCAGGTAATATAATCGGTATATTTTGCTGTTTTAATTTTTTTTAAATCTGAATGAGATTAGAATAATATACTGTAGCCCATATGGAGAAATCCAAACACACAAATAAAACATATTTAAGTTATTTTTCTCATATTATAGGTAAATATAAATTAGGTCAAAGTTTTTCTAAGTATGCTTTCATTTGTTATCAAGTCATGCCCCAGCATACAGAGAAAATGCAGGCCATATTAGAAATGTCAGCAAAGGGATAAACTGAAACACTTTCTTTCCATTAGGTATACTACACTATGCCACAATTTATAAAGATAAGACATATGAATCAGTATAGAAAAGACTGATAAGAATATAGTCAAAGGCAATCAACTTTATTTTTACTTTTTTACTTTTAACTAATTTGACCTTGAGAAAAATTGCAAAAATAGTACAAATAATTTTCATGTATCTTATCCTAGGTCCCAAATGTTAACTCTAACAACTGTTAAAAATCTAAACACATAATTCAGTTTGAGCATAGTGCCTAGTACATGCATGTTAAATAAAAGTTTATTATTTTAGTGATGCTGATTATAATTGTCGTTTGAAGAATATTTATTATTGTGGCTACTGTTATTTAAACATAGAAGAGACTTGGTGGCATCACATTGCACCTTGTCTCCTTCATTAAGTGGGACTCCCCACCTTAGTTGTCCTATGCTAAATGTCAAATTGACTTTAAATATCTGATTAACAAATTGAGGCATAGAAATCAATCCCTTTCCCTGAATTCTCATTTTTACTTTGAAAATTTCAAAAAATCTGCAGTTTTGAGCATCTATTCTTTCTAAGGGATGAAGTGGACACAAATGAAGTTAAACAGCACAGATATGGAAAAAGGTAATTGGAAAGGTTGCTTATTGAATACTGTGGTTATCTGGTCTAAGAAGTATTAATTTTTAATATTTGCATGATCAAAGTTTCCAAAAAGAACTATTTTGGAAATAAAAAGAGGAAAAAACAAAAGAACTACTTTGGATGTATTCATTAATAACATATCCTCAAGGAAGCTGCATTAAACTATACTAATTATGCGATTATTATCTTTTTGTTTATTTGACTTGTTTAATCGTTCTTGTGATTGTCACAAACCAACTGGAATCATATCATCAAAATTCTATAGACATGGCACAAATCAAAGAATGTATTTGATTGATCCTAAAATTTAATTAGAAAAGAATAACTGTGACCTTTCTGTTGAAGATTGTTGAATGTTTTTCCTAACAAATGTCCCCAGGCAAGAAATAATTATCATAATATGTGAGAAAGTTACACTAAGGTACGAAACAATGAGGTTATTTATCAGCTAATAGGATATCTCACTGTTTGATATCATGCAAACTTTTTATCATTATGGAAATTTAATTTGCACCTTTGATTCCTTTGTGCTTTCCTTAAGCCCAGTTCAGCTGTTAAGAGATACCTTTTATCACAGTAATTGTAGCTCTGATTCATTCCTCTTTTTAAGACAGTCAAAATAATCGAGAAGACAGCTACCATTTAGTGATTTTAGAAAGCACAGCAGTTCAAGGTTCCCTTAGTACTCAAAGGCATTTTAATAGTGCTTTCAAATACAGTCACAGTAATTTGCAGATATTTGGCATGGTAGTCAGCATGGGTGCATTCTGAGAAAAAATGACCCTTCATCAAACACTCCAACTCTTTACTTTGCGATCATTGACCATTCTTTTTGTTTAATAGCACATGCAAATTATCACCTTATTCTTTGGCCAAGCCATAAAACTAAGAACCAGTAGATCTGTTCATTGGAGTTTAATAAAGGAGCTGGGCCAGATTTCTATTAGGGTAATTCCCTGGATTGGACCATAGTTTTAGTAACACATTTTGCTTTCTTTTGTTTTCTGTCATAAATTATTGAACAACATTATTTTAACATTTTCCCCTAACTCCCTCCTAATGAGATACAGAGATATCTAAATTCTTAAAATAAATTAAAATCATCCTACAACTAAGATACCAAAGCTGATTACTTAGTAAAAGAATATAAATATTTTGGGAAGAATATAATGAATCAGATTAACTTTGAGAAGACTTGCTATTGGTGATCCAAAGGGCCACTATTATAGCTAACACTTTTGACTGGAGAGCATCCTGTGCCTTTCTGGTCATACCAAGCATTTCCCTGATCATCTGTGCTACTGTAAATGCCATTCTAAATTCTGATGAGCTCGTGGATCAGGTAGTCTCTTGCATGTCCAAAAGTTGTTGATCTAATTTTGGGGAGACATAAGTAAATGCAGATTAATTAAACTTAAAAATGATGATGATATCTATATGATGATAAGCTTAACTATATGATGATAAGAAAATATTTAAAATCACGTAGATATATAAAAATAAAGCATAGCTTCCATCCTCAAGAAATCTTCTTTCTAGTAGAGTTTGGTCTACAAAAATGTACATAATACAAGGCAAAGTACAAGAGGGGTCTAAAGAGGAAGAAGAAACCAGAGAAAGATGATTCCATTAGGGATCAATGCTAGAGTCCTTAATATGACTCTCAGTTTTGTCCAATACAATAGTACTGGCCTCCTAAAGGCATGACCTTGAAGGGTCCATACAAGAAACAATTGATGTATCTTAACATTATGTGAATTCTTTTCTTTTTTTTAAGAGAGGACAGTGAGAGAGATAGAGAGAGAGAGAGACAGAATCAATTTTTATTGAGTTTTTCACATGGCTTTCGTTGCTCTGACACTTTGTTGTGTATGTGGACGCTGGGGTTTGAACCCGTGTACTTGCACATGCTGGGCAAGAGCCATAATCACCAAGCCACTGCTCCAGCCCCACACTTTTGTGAATTCTTAAAACCTTATGTGAACCTTATATGAATTCTCATTCTCAGTATTATATACATTGTACTTCATGCTTCACTGAAATTTTTCATGGGCAAACAATATTCACAAAAGAAGCAGTAGCCTATTAAAAGATGGTAAATGGTAAATAGTTTAGTTATAAATTTATTGTATTATTTTCTACTTAATCCACAGAAATATATAACATTCAAGGGACTCCAGCTATCTGATAATTTAAAAGTGATAGATATACTTGGAGCTCTTAGTTTAAGCCTCCTACTTTACAAAGATGGAAAAGATAATTAAACAGCTTAAATAACTCTTCCAATGTCACAAGTAGCTGAAATAGGCAGCTAAAAATTGAATTTTCTATTTAATAAAATACGAAGATTTTTGGCTTTTTTCTGATCAATATTTCTGATAATTCAATTTCCATTTTTTCTCAAATGAAATCCAACTAGTGACAATTTAAGAATATATATTTATGCCAGAGCAGAAGTAAATAAAATAAAGACTTAAGAAAAAATTCAAAATATAATGAAATGAAGAACTGGTACTTTGAAAAGATAAATAAAATAGACAAATCATTATGTAGACTAAGAAAAAGGGTGAAGTCTCATATAAATAAAATACGATATGAAAAAGGAGAGATCAAAACTGACAATGCAAAAATGCAAAAGACCATTAGAGATTAGAATAATTACATGCCAACAAATTTGATGAACTAGAAGAAATAGACAAATTCCTAGCATGTACACTTTGCTCTGATTCAAAGTGAACTGAAAACCTGAACAGGCCAGTAACAAGCAGTGAGGTTAAATAAGTAACAAAAAGCCTCCAAGACCTGGGATCTCCATTGCTGAGTTCTGCTAAGTGTATTAAAAGATTGTCTTAAATTATTCAAGAAAGAGAGAGAGAGAGAGAGAGAGAGAGAGAAATGCTTTGAAACCCATTCTATGATGCCTGCATTGGTTACTCTGATACTGAGACCAGAACCAGATAAAGACACAATAAAATAGACAACTACAGCCAATATCATTATCAACATAGGTGCAAAGATTCCTAAAACACTAGCAAACTGAACCCAACTGTACATTGAAAAGATTATTTGATATGATTAAATAAGACTCATCCCAGGATGCAGCAAGAGTGGTTCAACATACGTAAATCAATAAACCTGACACACCACATTAACAGAATAAAGGAAAAAGCCATATGATCCTTACAATGGGTTCAGAAAAGGTAATTCACAAAATGCAACATTGCTTTATAATAAAAAGTCTGAAAATATTAGTTACAGAAGAAATATACTTAAACAGAGGCCACATATAACAGGCCAATGGCTAACATTAAGTGAAGGGAAAAACTGAATGCTTTCTCAGATCTGGAACAACAGGAGGATGCCCACTTTTACCACTAAATCCATCACAGTACTGTAAGTCCTAGTCAGAATCATCAGGCAAGAGAAAAGAGAGGCCACCATACTGGAAAAGAGAATGTCAAATTGTACATTCAAATGACATGATCTTAAGTGTAGAAAACTCCAAAAACTTCACCAAGAAACTGACTATCAAACTAATAAATGAATTCAGGAAAGTTGCAAGATATAAAACCAACATACAAAAAGCAACAGCATTGCCATAAGCCAATAGCATTACCTGAAACAGAGATGAAGACTGTATTTCAATTTACAATAGTTCCCCAAAAAAGAAAA
Source organism: Aplodontia rufa (assembly GCA_004027875.1). Classification (NCBI taxonomy): domain Eukaryota; kingdom Metazoa; phylum Chordata; class Mammalia; order Rodentia; family Aplodontiidae; genus Aplodontia; species Aplodontia rufa. The sequence continues at coordinate 80,910 of PVKS010003893.1, forward strand.
TATCAAAGAATAAATTAAACCAAAGAGGTAAAGTATCACTATAATGAAAATTGCAGAACATTGACTAGAGAAGATATAAAAGAGTGGAAAAGTTTTCCTGTGTTTATGTATTAGAATTAATATTGCTTAAAATGTCTGTAGTGTCTAAAGTAATTTGTAGATCCAGTTTAACCCTATCAGAATACTAATGCCATTCTTCACAAAACTAGACAAACAATTCTAATATTTATATGGAACCACAAGAAGAAGAAAAAATTCCCAAATAGCCAAAGCTATCTTGATTAAATAGAACAAAGCACTAGGCACTATACTACGTGACTTCAAAACCTGCTGCAAAGCTCTATTAAACAGTATGGTAACATCACAAAAACAGGCACATAGATCAATGGAGCGGAACAGAGAACCTAGGAGCAAAAGCATGCACCTGCATTCAATGGCTTTTCAACAAAGGCGTGAAGAACACACATGGGAGAAAGGATGATCTTATCAATAAATGATGCTGGGAAAGTTGTATATATGAATGTAGAAGAAACTAGACCACAGTCTTTCACTGGCTACAAATATGGACTCAGAATTGATTAAAGAATTAAATGAAAGACCCCAAAGTACAAAACTATTAGAGGAAAGCATATGGGAAAATTTTTGTGCCTTTAGCTAGGCAAGGATATTTTGAACAAGACCCCCAAAGCACAGGAAATAAAAGCATAAATGGTGTTACATCACACTAAAAAGCTTCTGTATTGCAAAAAAAAAAATCAGAGAAGTTCTATGACAAACCACAGAAAGGAGAAATGTCTGTAAACTTTGTATCTGACAAGGGGTTAATATCCAGAATATATGAGAAAATCCAAAATCTCAATAAAACAAAACAAAACCACCTGAATTAAAAATGGATAATAGATTTAAGTAGACATTTTTGAAAAGAAGTTAAACAATTAATTAAAAGATGCATGGGAAGTGCTCAGTATCACTAACCATTAGGGAAATGCAAATCAAAACTACTATATCATTTCATTGCAGTAAGAATGACCCTTCTAGAGAAGACTAAGGATAAAAATGCTGGCAAGAATGTAGAAAAAAGGGAATCCTTGAACATTGTTGATGGGAATGTAAATCAATATGGTTATTATTGAAAACAATATGAAAGTTCCTGAAAAACTTAAAAATTGAACTTCCATATTGTCCATCCTCTTTCCTGCCCACCTCTGCTTCCTGGCTGCCATGAGCTGAGCAGCTTTACTCCACCATGGCCTTCCATCATCATCTTCTGCCTCACCTCAGGCCCAAAAGCACTGAAGTCAGCTGAGCATTGGCTGAAATTCCTGAAACTGTAAGATGTAAAACACATCTTTCTTCCTTTAAGTTTTCTCAGACACTTTGTCACAGCAATGTTTAGCTGACTAACACACACACACACAAATAAATAAAATACAGTTTTTAAAGTTAGACTAACAAAAAATTGAAACAAACTACAATTCAATACAGTAATCACAATACTAGGTATATATCCAAAGGAAATGAAAATTATTATTTTGAATGATATTTGTACTCTCATGTTCATTGTAGCAGTTGTCATGATGTAGCCAAGAAATGAAAACAAACTAAATGCATATAAACTTATGAATGGAAAAAGAAAATGCATGTTGGTACACACACACACAATGGAATACTACTCAGCCATAAAAAGAATGAAATTCTATTATTTGCAACATCATAGATGAAACTGGAGATCATTATGTTAGGTGAAATAAGCCAGGAACAGAAAGACAAATACCATATGATCTCATTGATATATGAAATATAAAAATATTAGTCTTATAGAAGTTGAAAGTTGGGAAATTAAGCAAGTAAGAGACATGAAGAAATGTTGATCAATGGATACTAAGTTAGAGTTAGGAGTAAGAAATTCCAATATGCTATTTTTCAGTAGGGCAACTATAGATATGGATGTGTACCATGTATCTCAAAAAGCTATCAGAAAGAATTTTTAATGCTTTTGGCAAAAATAAATGATAACTGATTGAGGAGGCAATTATGTTTAACCTGCCTTAAACATTGCACAATGTATACGTGCATAAAAATATCACATGGTACCCCATGAATATTTATAAATTGTACATTTTTAATATATCGGTTTAAAAGTAAATTTAATGAATTCAATTGAATTTTTAAAAGTACATTTTATAAAAGCAATTGCACATTTTTTGTTAAGGACATTTTAAATATTTTAGTTCAGAGCTCTTTGAAAGATTTTTGGTTCTTGTTAAAAGGACTTTATTACATAGTAGTGCATTGTATAATTTAGTTTCCGAATCACAAGAACATTGTAAAACAATTATTGCTCACTCTCTTTTGAATCCCAAAGCTGAAGCATTTCAGAACATGGGTCTAGGGTATAGCTAACCTTCAGGTCTGAATTTCATCACTTTGAACAATTCAAGCAACACAAGAGTAAAACAACCATGTCTATAAATCACCCCCCTCCAAAGACATTCTTTATGAGACTCATTCCAGAAATCAGAACCATTTACAATAAGCTTTCAAAGCAAAATAAGTTGTCAGAAGGAAAGAATTGTTGGACTTCTCCAAATTCAAATACCTGACGATAAGCCAATGGTAAATGCAGAACCATGGAGAACCCTCTGTGTGACTTCATACTACGGCAGACAAAAAAACTTCATGACAGCTTTACACAGTATTTCCTCTTAACCATGTCTCATAATAGAAATAAGCAAATAAATCATAGAATGTTTATCAGATGCTGTAAGAGCAGGAAAACCACATACAAGGGGATTTGTTTAATTATTTGAAAATAAGATGATCTGGAGGATATATGAGGCAGGAAATAGCAGCATAAGCAAAGACAAGTAAGTCTTCCCTAAATTAAATATTTTGGTCATTACTATGAATTTAATTACACACTTTTTTTTAAACCAGTGACTATACTTCTTCTATCCCAAGAGATTGGTTAACATCTTTTACACTGAAATTCACTCTTCCTGCATTTTGTCATTATGTCACGTGTATAATAGATACTGCCTCACAGCTTAGCTTTACCTCATATTTGCACATATACCATCTCCAGGGTATATGTTACCCAATAAAATTCCTATGTCACATATACAAGGAATTAAACTTATTACTCTGTAGGAAAAGGACATTGGAAGAAGGCCCACCATACTGGACAAAGTCATACTTCTTATGTTAGAGCTAAGTCAGGAGTTTCAGATTATATAATATGGTTCTCTAAAATGCTGGGATTGTTGTGATAACTTGAAAAGGAGCCTGAAGTCTAAAGCATTTCATTAAAAAAGAACTTGCAAATTCAGTTCATCAAAAGGATCAACCTCTTCTTTAAAAACTGTGATAAAATTTCACCATTATGCTGTATTAAATTGAATACAGTTTCAGAATACAGTTTCAGAATAAGCAAGGAATCATTGCCAAGGAGAGTTTACGAGTATCAATAATCTGGCTCAAGTGGGAATGAGGTGGAAGAATTTTATCACCTTATCAAAGATCTTCAGGGAGAAAAAAAGAAAAGAAAAAGATGTCTCTACAGAAATAAATTGGGAGGGAAAGCCTATTATACTACAACACACACTAATTTGTATCTTCAAGTAATGTTTTATATGCTACTCACAAAAAGCAGAATTAGAAGAGCCACAAAGTGAATTTTACACTTCTCACTGCCATGATTTTAAGCAACCTACTACAAAACACCCAGAGCCTAAATATGAAGAGCTCAAAATGGAAAAATGAACTCATATTGACACTTCATGGTATGTTTTCACACTGTAGACCAAACTTCAAATATATCCCCCACAAATGTGTAGAATCTGGATGTGTGATAGAAAGTTCTTTTTGAAACGCCATGTAAATTAAGAAATGTAGAAAAACACCTTCATTAATTTATTTTCTTATCAAAAAGAGCAAACATAGGTCATTTTCAACTAATCCTTACATAGCCATTAAGAATTGTGACTAGTAGTTCATTTATGTTTAATAAAATGATACCATTTCCAAAATTACTGCTATGAATTAAAATGTGTTATCATCTTTAATTATGGAAAATTTTTGACATGGTGATTCACTACCAAAAAAAAACCTCTTATTTTCTGTATACCATTAAATGAAAATCTGGCTTTATACGTAGTATTAAGCATGCAAGTACATTCAAGCTTTAGAGAAAAAGTGAAATAATGCAAAAAAAAAATGAGGTTGTAAAAACTTAAGTCTCATATAAAATAATCATTTAAAATCAGCATTGGTTGCTTGTTTTCATTCATAAACACATAGAAATTGAAGCATAATTCATCATACAATAAACAAAACCCAAAACATTCTGAAAAGAGTTTTAAGGTTATGTAACTTAGTTTATTGATAAATAGGGGGAGTAATTACTCTGTTAGCATGAAAATGCATCTTAATTCTTTCCTGTTATAAACTTAAGTGAAAATTTCTAAAACACATATTAAGTTAATACTGTCATATGATGACAATTAAATAACTGCCTTAAATGTTTGAACGGTTGGTTTTGGGCATTAATTATGGGTAGTCCATGTTGCCCCTTTGCTAGAATTAAAGACATCTTTAATGTTATATGTAATTAGTTGTGTAAGCTATCTGAGACAGTGGTGTGTCTCTCTTGTTTAACAACATCTGGCCTGATCCTCATATAATATCTGGTGGGTAGCAGGCACTCTAAATACTTGCCAAATTAATGAATTCATTTAAAAGTTGGATCACAATAATAAAGTACATAATAAGCAGTGAAGGCAATGAGATGCTGAAGAAAATATACCTAGGCAATATAAAACATGCTTTTTACTATGTTAGCTCAGCAAACATATGGTATTTTAATTTTAAAGAAATCCAAAAGGAGCCTTCGTATTCATTAATAATGATTTGTAGTCCATATGTGACTATTAGTGATGCTACCGTGGCTTCTATATCAAACAAAATTCATTTTTCATTATCCCTATATTTGAAATGATATTGCACAAATATTAATTGATGGTATGTCTCATGGCTAATATGGAAGTTTTTGTGAACTCACTGTAAGAGCAACACATTACAATACACACACTTTGAGGAACATCATAAATTCATACTTCAAGGGAAGTGCTTGGTGCCTTTTACTGTAGCATACATCATAGTATTTTATGAACTCTTTCAAAAGCACAGCTTAATGAAGTATTTCTCATTATTTACCCCATGAGACCAAACCCAGATATTTTGCAAACACGCCTCTCCATCCTTAGCCATTGTGTAGCTCCTGCCCAGATGCCCCAGCCTCCTTATTATCAAAACAGCTTCTGTGTTGCTACGGTGCACTAATGAGGCAAAAAAAAAATGTTCTTTATGGCACATATCTGTACGCATCTTAATAAAGATGCTCCAGAAGGACGTCTGACACATGGCATCTGTCAGACTTCTAAATCTCTTCTAATTTAAAAAGAATTTACCTTCACATATTCATTAAATACTAGATTTAATTTAATGCTGTATGGACAGCACAATTACAGTTGCTTTGGGCAGTTCACAGGAAGTTTAAGGCTTGATTATTGTCTCCACAAATTTTATATTCTAAACGGAGAAATAAGACTTATATACATAAAATGATCATCTTATTCAATTACAGAAGCAAAAATACAAATAAAATTACAATTTATCGTTTACTAAGCATTTTTCTTGCACTTTCTCATTTAATTCTCACAAAAATATAATGAGATAGATTCTGTTATTAAGTATATCTACTTTACAGATGAAAAAGCCCTAAATTTCAGGAAATTAAATTAATATGGCCAAAGTTACACATTTGGAAGTGAGAAAATTCAATCATGGTTCTATTTTAAAAGATAGTGCTGGAAAATAAAATCTCCCCTAAGACTTTGTGGATTAAAGCATGCAGCACCAGAGACATACTGAGAAGAGACAAGGCATGATTTAAGAGGTATGGAAGGGGCATTAATAAAAAACCTTGAATACTGGCCTCAGAAGACTAAATCATGCAGGAAAAGGAGAGCAAGCATCTAAGTCTGAGGGTTAGAACCTGATATGAAAAACGAGTTTAAAATATTGCCTTGTTAAATATATTAAACTAGGCAGTAATTTTAAAAGATTAAAAGAGGTTCATGAAAATCAAAGGACATAATGAGAAAAAAGTGAAATAAACCTGAGTAACTGTAGTAAATATCACAGAAATGTGAAAAAAAGAAAACATTAATAAACCTAAGAAATAGAAATGGGTGGTGTGCATCAGTGAGAAAGCATGCCTGAGGTCCTGAGTGTAATCCCCAACACAAAAACATCACCAAAATATAAGAAATAGAACACCTAAGACAGAAGGCCTCGCTACTTGGTTATAGTGGAGACCTTATGGACTGTGCAGTCCTTGAAGATAAATATTAACAACAGTAATAATAATCATTATAAATTTTAGAGATTCTGGCAGAAGAGGTATTAGACCATTGGGCCAAATCCAGAAGAGGCATTTTGACAAGTGGTATTATAATAAAATCAAGTTAGTAGTTAAGAAGATAACTCAGCCTTACTAGAAGAAAAGAACTTTAACAGCTTTCAAAGAGAAAATGGGAATTTTTTTTTAACTATAGAGTTGTAGTTTTGCAAGATGAAAAATTTCTGGAGATTGGGTGCAGAAAAATGTGAACATATTTACTATTGAATTGTACACTTAAAATGGTTCAGTTGGTAAATTTTATGTTGTTTATGTTTATCAATACTTGAAAAAAATCATTAAATGGAATATACTAACCTATAAGGCAGTGACACCGATTTTCGTAGAGAAGACAATATAGCATTTGCTTTATGGAGAAGAATAACCACGTTAAGGGGAAGCTTGAATCAGGTTCTTTCTTACTTAAAGAGCTTAGGATTTTTTGCTGGACTTCCTCTTCTGGAGAGTCTACATTAATTTTACCAAATTCTGGGGCTGGAGTGGTGGCTAAGCAGTTACGGTGCTTGCTGGTATGTGCGAGGTTGCGGGTTCAATCCTCATCACCACATACGCAAGTGGAGCAACAAGAGCAACATGAAAAGCTAAATAAAATCGATTCTCTCCCTCCCTCCCTCCCTCTCTCTCTCTCTCTCTCTCTCCTTCTCTTTCTTTTAAAAAAATTACCAAATTCTCAAAGGAGTATCGGAGGAAGATGGAGAATTTCTGATAAACAATTCTCCAAAGAGACAATAATCCAATCCAATGAAAACACTGACCTCCTATTCCATCAGTTTTCTAGGGCTGCCATAACAAAGTACCACACCTTGGGTGACTTAAACAGCAGGATTCTGTTATCTCCAGAACTGAACCAGCATGCTCCATACTCTGCCTTCACCACCACTTGAGGTACTCTCTTTGTCTCTATGTTTTCACATAGTCCTCTTTTAATAGGAACAGTGATAGAAGATCAGGGGCCCACTCTGGTGTGATCTAATTTTAACTAATCATATTTATTAAGATCCTACTTCCAAATGAAGTCACACTGTGAGGTATTGTGAGTTAGGACTCCAAACATATTTTAATGGGGATATAACTTAAGCCATAACCTGTTTGTACAAGATATTGCCCATACTAAAATAATTACTAGATGATGACGCTGTGATAAATGAGATTTATGCCAAGGTTTTTTTTGTATGTTTGCTTCTTTGTACTAGAGATTAAACCCAGGGACACTTAAAAATTCAGCCACATCCACAGTCTTTTTTATTTTTCACTTTGAGATAGGGTCTCACTAAATTGCTTAGGACCTTGCTAAATTGCTGGGGCTGACTTTGAACTTATGATCCTCCTATCTCAGCCTCCTGAGACTCTGGGATTATTGGTGTGTACCATTGTATTCTCCACTGAAGCCCCAGTACATGGCCCAATGTTCTGATTAAGAAACACTGGTTGAAATGTAGCATACCTTTTATCCACTCCTCCTGAAGACAAATAATACTTATGTAATCATTTAATTCTGAAAAATTCACAATCATTCATATATATATATATGTGTGTGTGTGTGTTTGTGTGTGTATAGTCATTCATATCTCTTATAGGAAGGAGCATAATGTAGAAGAATCTAGAGACTGGGGAGTGGGTGATGTGGAGGTAACTATGGTTTAATATCAAGTGCATATCATATTGTTACTTTATACACATTTATAATTGTACAACTCAACTACTTAATAAAAAAACTCAAAGAAAAAAAGAACCACAACACACACACACACACATACACACACACACACACACACACACACACACACACAAATTGGTTGAATAAATAGAAAAAAAATAATGTGACTTGTGGGCTTAGATTGAAGTAAAAAATCTAACACATAATTTGCAAATCTAATGGCATAAATACAATAAGAAGTTTCAGAAATAAATTAGTCTGTAAATCACCAGATCTTAGTCTATAAATCACTGTCTTTCACCTTTTTTTCAGCTATGGAACCCAGACCTATGAGACCTTAACATTTTTAGGGTCTTGCACATACCCTTTCTATGGAAATATAAAATAAGATGCAAAAAGTTTCTGGAAAATACCATATTTCAGCAATAAGAGTTAGATCATACCACACAGCTACTCTGAGACCTGCTTGAAAATGTTAAAGAAAAACAAGAGCAAGACAGCTAACAGCTATTGTGTGCATGAACCAAAGTGAGGTCATTGCAAACAAGAGAGGTTGAAGAAAGGTCTTCCACGAGACATTTTCAAGCAAGCTGGTGCAATTGTGGAAAACAATGGGCAAGTCAAAATAAATATAAATGAAATTTATCACAGAATAAACCATAACATGATACTCAAATTGCAGCTACCAGAATGAAGCAAGTGACAAATGTCATCTGCACATGCTGTAGAGGTGACAGTTCTCTATTATCCTTCAGTTTCATCCATGCCCTGAAATACTAATGTTACCATTAGTAAGCTATCTAGAAATGAATAATAGATTATGCAGAAAAATAGTCCTCAAATATGTCTACAATGTGCAAATCTTAAAGATTTTTATTTCCAGGTGTCCAATAAACAGTGGATATTTACTCCATTAGACAGAAATTAATAGCCTAATTTCTCAAAATAAGATTCACACAGAATGTAAGTTTTATATCCATGTTTGGTCATAATAAAATGAAATGTTACAGAAAAAAATCACATTTTACTCAATCATCAAGGTAGAATGAAATAAAGGACCTAAGCTGGTATCTTAAGAAGAGTCAAGAGATGCCCATTATGGCAACCTAGAGGCCTGGCCTGTCACAGAGGATTTCAGTCCTCTTCCTTAAGTCAGATATAAGTGACAGAAGCAGGCTGGTCAGTGCTTTGCTTTGTTATGTGAGAGATGAAGAGATTATCCTAGAACGCCAGTCTATAAATTACCCTCCTAAGAAGTACCACATCCTCCTCTTAGTATTTTTGAACAGGCACTCCATTCTTCATATTTACAGAACAAGGATCTTGAGATATTTGCTGGCCCCCACACAATACACATGCAGCACACACAAGAGTGTTCTAGGCATAACTCTATAGTACTTGTGTGATTGTAATGATTTGCAAACACTTGTTCAGCATGTTAACATTTAAATGTTTTCAGATTCAATTTGAAGTATGAATAGCATTAAGATATCTAAAAGCTAAACATAGCTTCACATCATTTTTATCATTACCTCGGATCATCAGCTGTCTTCAAAATTGTTTATTATAGAGATATTGTGGTTTAGTGTTACTTACTAAAAATAAATTTAAATTCTCAGCATGGTGGCATATGTCTGTAATCGCAGCTTCTCCAGAGGATGATGAAGGATCACAAGTTCAAGGCCAGTCTTGGCAATTGAGTGACATGCTATCTCAAAATAATTTAAAAAGTAAGAAGGGATGAGGATGTCTCTCAGTATCCTAAACCTTGAATTCAATCCCAAATACTAGGAAAAAAATTTAAACTAAAATTACAATTGCTAACTAGTAATTAAAGTAAACACCCAGTACAATTACTCAAAGCAAGAAACATAATTCTTTTTCTATCACTTTATACAGAAGTACAATTATTCCTGAGTAGTATTCCGTGATATGAATATATTGCAATTTATTTTTCCATTCCTTTATTGGTGGAATTTTTCATTGTTTCCATTTTTCAATTAGTACAAAGAAAGCTGCTATAAACATTTGTCTGTAAGTATTTGCATGGATATACTTGCTTTTCTTTTTGATAAATAACTAGAGTGGAGTGATTCAACCCTATGTATGTATGTATTCAAATTCTTAATAAATGGCCAAATTCTTTTCCAAATTCGTTTTACCAGTTTTTACCAATACATGGGATTGAACCCAGGAGTTTGTGCATATTAGGCAACTGCAACTGAGCTATATCCCCAGCCCTTGATGTACCATTTTACAGCCCAATAGGACTGTGTGAAGGTCCTGGCCTGTACATTCCCACCAGCATTTGCTATGGCCAGAGTTTTCCATTTCAGCCATTCTAATAAGTGCTTAATTGTATCACATTGTGGTAAAATTTGCATTTGCCTAGCAACTAATGATGCTGAGCACCCTTTCATATGCCTGTATAATTTTATATTCATACCATATAAAAAGGTATATTCAAATATTTAATTATTTCATATTGGGTTTTTGTTCAGTTATTATTGAGTTTTTAGACTTTAGCCTTCTTTACATATTCTGGATATAAACCATACATCAGTTAAAAAATATTTGCAAATATTTTCTCATACCTTTATTTGTCATTTTTCATTATTTCAACAACATGATTCAAAAAGAAAAAAAGCTTTTAATTTTAAGTCTGAACTAACTTTTTTTTTTTCAGTACTGAAGCTGGAACCCAGGACCTTGTGCTTGTTAGGCAAGTATTCCATCAGTGAGCTACATTCCCAACCCTCATTTTTTTCTTTTATGGATCATAATTTATATTTCATATCTGAGAAATATTTGCCTAACCCAAGTCAATAAAGGTTTTTTCCTATGGTTTCTCCTAGAAGTTTCACATTTATGTTTACCAGTAAATTTGTGTATGTTGAGTTTTTGTTTTTTTGCATTCAGATTTATAATTTCCTATCGGCTTTATTGATATACAAACCTTTATCCTCTGAATTATCTTTACAACTTTGTAAAACTTCAGTTTTCCCTGAAGTACTCACGTTTCTTCAATCTTCAGGAAAAGTCCATGTGTCACAGGTATTATCTTTTCCTTCAACGAAAGACATAATTCACCAGTAAAGCCATCTGGGTCTAGAGCTTTCTTTGTTAGATAATTTTTAACTACAAATCCAGTTCCTAATAATCTACTCAGGTTATCTATTTCTTTTGAGTGAAATATTTTATATGTTTTGTCTTTCATAAACATCTAAGCTGTCAACTTATTCACAAAAAGTTATTCATAACATTTTCTTATTATTCTTTTACTGTAGAATCTGTAGTTATATTATTCCTTAGATTGTCAATTCCTGCCTTCTCAGGGTTTGTTTGTTTTTGTTTGTTATCAATACGGGTAGAAATTCATTAATGTTATGGATCTTCTAAAACAAGGAGTATTTGATTTTATTGATATTTATCAAATTTCTGTTTTCTATTTCATTGACTGCTGCTTTGATATTACTTCTTTTCTTCCACAATAGTAGGTTGCTCTTCCTTTTGGTTTCTTAAAATGAAAATTGAGGTAATTGATTTGAGACCATTTTTCTTTTCTGATATAGACATCTAATATCTTACTGGTAATTTGAAAATTTATCTTTTCTAATTTACCTTTTTTAAGAAAAAATATTGAGGAACTGTGAGAGGAGAGAGACAGAAACTATTTTTATTTAGATTTTCATGTGACTTTCATTGCACTAACACTTCATTGTGTACATGGTGCTGGGATTTGAACCCACATACTGGCACATGCCAGGTAAGCGCCGTAATAGCTGAGCCACCACTCCAGCCCGACCTTTTGTTATTTATCCATGGGTTATGTAGGAGTTATATTTAGTTTCTAAATCTTTGAGAATTTTAAAGTGGGCTTTCCATTATTGATTTCTAATTCAATTTCATTGTGATCAAATGATATATTTTGTATGGTTCGAATATCTTTAAATTGATTGAGGCATCTTTTATGGCCCAGAACATGGTATACCTTGATAGGTTTCATGTACACTTGAAAAGAATATGAAGTTTGCTTTTGAAAGGAACTGTGTTCTAATAATGCCAGTTATGTCAATTTGGTTGTGCATGTCATTTGATTAAAAGTCCTTACTGATGTTACTCTGTTTCAGGTACTAATTTATCACAGGGTACTGAAATCCCTGACTTTGATTGAGGATTTCTCTATTTACCTTTCAGTTTTCAGTCTTCACTTCATGTTTTTGAAACTCTGCTATTATATGTGTGGTTAGAATTGCTTATCCTTGGTGTTGGAGCGGTGGCTTGATAGTTATGGCGTCTCCCTGGCATTTGCAAGTACAGGAGTTCAAACCTCTATACTACGTACACAATGAACTCTGGGAGCAACGAAAGACACATGAAAAACTAAATAAAAATTGTTTCTCTCTTTCTTTCTCTCACTGTCCCTCTCCCTTAAAGAAAAAAAAGGAATTGCTTATCAGTTTGATTAATCCTTTTATTGTTATAAAAATATCTCCTTTATTTCTGCTAGTGTTCTTTGTTTTAAAATTTAATTTTCTGACACTGCATTTCTGCTAGTGTTAGCAGAGGATTTCCAATCTTTTGTTTTTGTATTTTTTGGGGGGTGTGGGGGGTGTGGAAGTTAACAGTTTATGTTGTCTTTAAACACATATGATCTTTTTTTTATAAAATGAGTCTCAATTATGTACCTGCATTTTCATTTATGTTTAAAATTTTTAAATGCAGATAGCTTCTTTTTCTATCTTTTTGCTAAGTATTGATGCATCCTTTCACATTTAATTTACTTGTGATTTTACTTTTAATATATTTAGATCATCAGATAAGTCTTAAATGTTTTATAATCAAGAGACTTTATTTATACTATTCATGAAATAAGATTTAACCTAAGGCTGGTGCAATGGCTCAGTGGGTAAATTATTTGCCTGGCATGTGCAAGGACCTGAGTTCAAACCCCAGCATCACATAAACAACTAAATTCTGGATAAACAATCACAACTAAATGTTGAAGAAATGAAGACCATATGGAAAAATAAATAAAATTGATCCACTCCCTTTATCTTTCAAAAAACATATTTAACCTAAAATTTACGGAATAGAACAATACACACCTATATGTAGCAGAAGCTCATAAGCACATAAAAATTATTGAAAACGTATCAAAATAAATGCTCAGAGCAAATATGCATATCAAACTCAAGGGATATAGTTCACATGAAGTTATTTTAAAGCAGAGCTCATCTGCCTAAATATCTTACAAAATATCGTAATGATATTTTTACAATTATTTGGTAAGTTAAAAGGCTGATGCTCACATACAAATTAAGAAAGTCAAATGTATTGTAGGAATCCCACCATTATGTACAACTATAATGCACCAATAAAAATATGCAAAAATATATGTGCTGCAAGGTTAAACAGGTAAATGAATCTAACATCAAATTTTGATTGCATGATATTTTATATCATTGATTGTACATACATACTTAAAATTTTAAGAATGTATCAGTAGTTACAACTCCTACTGGTAGTTTAAATCAAAATCTTTTTTCTCAAATCTATTATATGCATCTCTATGAATCAGATATTTTACTACTAGGATTATATTTTAAGGTAATGATGAGATATGTTCAAATACTTTTAAAAGATGATAATCTTCAAAAAATTTTAACAACAAATAAATTAGAAATAAATTTTCCCATGTTCATACAGTTAAATATGCTGCATTTCATAAACTAATAGACATTTAAGATCATAAGAAAGTGTTCACAGTATAGCTGAATGCAAATTGTATTACAAACAGCATGCATGGTTTTATTTTTTTCAAAATGTGTATAGTGATTACAGTTCTGAAATTAAATAAGATAACAAAAAATGAAACAGGTACATTAAAATGTTAAAGTTGATTGTCGGCCCAGAGCCACAACATCCACCCACCCCAATAGCCCAGTACTCTGGTCCCAGCCACAGGCACCCAAGACAGCCTAAAGGAAAATCAGCTCCACCAGAAGCTGCCCCTTCTATCCGCCCCACAGGTGAAGGATTCTGGTACTGGCTAGCAGGTGCCCAGAATAGCCCAAGGAGGACCTGCACAACTAGAACCACCCCACCCACCCATGGCACAGGGCCAGGACTTTGGTCCAAGGCCACAAGGGTCCCAGGACACACCTGAGGAAGACCCTAGAGCAAAGTTGCACCACCGACCCACCCTACAGACCCAACTCTGGTCCCAGGCCCACAGGCAGCCAAGATAACCCAAAGAAGGACCCTCACCTGGAGCCACTAGCCCCACCCTCTGTGCAGGTCTAAGACTCTGGTACCAAGATGGCACATGCACAGGACATCCCAAGACCCCCTCCCATAGCCACCCAACAGCAGCTCATACCTGCCAGGTCCAGACATATTGGGGCCATCCCTGCCACCAAGGATCTCAGGTCCTATTGTGGCCCATTCCAGCCTGCCCCATACCTCTGAGACCTCAGGATACATCTACTACCTCTGCTGTTGTTCTTCAACAATCCAGCAAGCTATAGTACCACACCCCAACAGATTACATAGCCCTGGAACTATGATCCAAAATGTGCAGCAAAACATAGCTACCAGCAGAATCAGCTTTTTGGAGGAAGATGATCATCAGAGGTGTGGTGTCTGACATAACCTGATGACCTGCAAGGTAAAACACCTGAAGAAAAGCTTTGCTTCGGCAAAGGGAACCTCAATTCAAAGATCCAGAAGAAGCTATTAAAAAATGAGGAATCAAACTAGAAAAGGTTCAACTTAAACCCACAACTCCCCTTCCAAGGAGCCCATAGACAAGGAGTAGAATTAAAACCAACAAAAAATTATGAACTATCTGAATATCTGATTGCTAAAAGGAATAATGAACTAAAAGAAGATTTAATGAAGGGACTGAGAAAATTCAAGAAATGAAAAATTCTATTATCAAAGAAATAGATGTACTGAAAAGAGAGTTAAAATCTACATTCAATCAGGTCAGAGGAACAATGGAAGGATTTAATAATAGATTAACTTCTATATGAAACAGGACCTCTGCTTAGAAAGCAAGAACTTCCAACAATGAGTATAGGTTAACTAAGTTTGAGTGCACAGATAACAAACAAGAGAAAAAAATACATAAACAGAATTTCCAAAATGTCTGGAATGAAATCAGAAGAAGCAATCTAAGAGTAATTGGGATATAAGAATAAATCAAATGCAAACAAATGGTATAAAGAATATTCTCAATGAAACAGTTAAAGAAAAATATTCCCATATTAAAATCAAGTAAGATATGCTCATCCAGGAAGCTTATAGGACACCCAATAGGCCTAATTAAAAGAGAAACTCACTGAGACACATCATATTCAAAATGTGTAACAATGAAATCAAGAGGGAATATTAAAAGCTGCAAGGGAGAAACGCCAAATCACATTTCAGAGGCAAACCAAAAAGGATCATGTCTAAATTTTCAGCTCAATCCCTAGAAGAAAGAAGATACTGGAAGTAGATCTTTCAGTCTCTGAATGACCACAGCCTGTGAAGCCAGGAATACCATACACAGCAAAACTCCACTTCAAATTTGAAGTGGAAATAAGAACATTTCACAATAACAACAAACTTGCAGTATTCAAGAACAGAAAACCAGCAATACAAATAATTCTCAAAGGTAAACTCCAGATAGAAGAACAAGCAACCAATCCTCAAAACCCACAAACAGAGGAAATTCAACAAAAGTAGACACTATCAATAGACAACCAAAACATCACAGAACACACTAATAAAGCATGGTGACTATGAACCACAACCACAACTATCTTAACATTGACTGTGAATGGTCTCAGTGCACCAAAGACATAGATTAGCAGATTGGATCAAAAAGTAGATATTATCCCATGTATTCTATCAGACCACAACGCCATGATCCTAGCAATTAACAGCAAAAATCATAACAGAAAATGCACATATACATGAAGATTTAATAACACTCTAATAAATGAAAAATATATCCAAGAAGACATGAGAGCAGAAATTAAGTAATTTGGGAAGTAAATGAGAATGAAGACACAAAATATCACAACATTTGGGACAGCATGAAAGCATTCTTAAGGGAAAAATTTATAGCACTTAATACCTACATTATAAACCAGGAGAGATCCCAAAAAAATAAGCTTATACTACATTTCAAATCCCTACAAAAGGAATAACAATCTAATCTCAAAGCCAGCAGAAGGCAGGAAATAATCAAGATCACAGCTTACATTAATCAAATTAGGAAAAATAATAAAAAGAATCAATAAAACAAAGAGCTGGTTCTTTGATTAAATAAATAAAACTGACTAACCCCTAGCCAGTCTCACTAAAAGAAGGAGGGAAATGAAGCCAATCAACAAAATCACCCATGAAAAGAGAGCGATCACTACTGACCCCATGAAAATCCAAAGGATTATCAGAACCTATTTTAAAAAGCTATAAGCCTATAAATCAGATAATCTGGAAGATATAGATACATTTCTAGCCAATACACAACATTCTCAAATTGATACAGGATGATATTGAAAGCTTAAATAGCCTAATAACAGGCAATGAAATAAATAATAGCAATTGAAAGACTTCCTAAGAATAAAAGTTCAGGACCTGAGGGAGACCCTGCTGAATTTTACCACACGTATAAGGAGGAGCTAACACCTCTCATTATTCAGCTGTTCCAAGAAATTGAAAAGGAGGGAACTCTTCCAAACACTTTTTATGAGGCAATAATAACCCTGATAACAAAATCCAACAAAAAAATCAAAAAAAGGAAACTATGGACCAATATCCCTGATGAATATCGATGCAAAAATATTTAATAAAGTTCTAGCAAACTACATTCAAAAACACATCAAGAAGGGGCTGGAGTGGTGGCTCAGCAGCTATTGCATGTTCCTGGCATATGCAAGTATGCAGGTTCAAACCACAGCACCATGGACACAACGAAGTGGCAGAGCAACAAATGCCACAATAAACACTCAATAAAATTGATTCTCTCTTCTTGCTCTCTTTCTCTCTCTCTCTCTCTCTCTCTCTCCCTCTTTCTTTAAAAATAGAAAACACATCAAGAAGATAATTGATCGCTTCACAAATATGAAAGGCTGATTCAACATATGCAAATCAATAAATGTGATTAATCATTTAAACAGAATTAAGGACAAAAAAACATGATCATCTCAATAGATGCAGAAAACACCTTTGATAAACTCCAGTACCCATTTATGCTCAAAACTCTAGAGAAAATAGGGATCAAAGGAACTTAACTTTGTGAAGGCTGTACATGCTAGTATAATACTAAATGGAGAAAAGTTGAAAGCATTTCCATTAAACTCAGGAAGAAGACAAGGCTGCCTGCTCTCACCACTTTTATTCATATAAGCCTTGAGTCCCTGGCTGGAGCAATTAAGCAAGAGAAGGAAATCAAAGGGATAATAATAGGAAAGGAGGAAATCAAACTCTCCTCATGCTGATGACGTGATCCTATGTCTGGAAGACCCAAAAAACTCCATCAGAAAACTGCTGGAGCTTATAAACAAATTTGGCAAAGTATCTGGCTACAAGATCAATACCCATAAATCAATAGCTTTCCTATACACTAACAATAATAGGGCAGAAGAAGAAATCAGGAAATCTGTCCCATTCACAGTATCCTCAAAAAGAATAAAATACTTGGGAATTAATCTAACAAGAGAAGTAAAAGACCTTTACAATGAAAATTATTGAACACTGAAAACAGAAATTGAAGACCTGA
>PVKS010003894.1:0-98935 GCA_004027875.1 Aplodontia rufa
AAAAAAAGAGTGTCTTTTGCACTTATAAAAACTACAGCAAAGAACCTTCTCACTACAAGGAAATATTGTTCATAAGTTACAAAATAAAATACAACCCTCTGAACCCAGCCATTTCATTCTAAAATATCAAGGGAGAAAAAACAAGCATGCAAACATTTTCTTTAGTTTATCAAGCATTCTCGTGTTTTGTTTTTGTTTTCCACTTTGCAGACACATTACATCCTCTGCATCTTTTCAGAACCCTTAGCTTGAGTCCTTTTTTCTGTCCTTTATTCTCTGGCCTCCAAGTATGGGGATGTGTCTCAAGAGTAATGGGCTTAGTTTGCCATCAGAGTTGTCCTTATCAGCACTTGAACCATCTAAAGCAGCGATCTCTGCAAAGTGTCCTGAGATCGGTCCTGAATTCTTCGAGTGGTAAAGGATGACAAGAATTGAGGAAGATGAATATGAATCAAGGAAAAGATTTGCCCTAGTCTCTGAACTCTCAAACTAATTTTCTGATTCAGATAAATCCATTAATAATTCCATGTATCAATACTACCTCCAAATTGAGAAGGGTCTCATTTCAGCAAGGAGGGAGAGGGAAATTCATGGTTTAAAGGGTTGGCCTTTACTCCCAGACCCAGTAGATTATGCAAGAAATCTTGGAACCTCACTGCTGCCTCTAAGGCCCTTCTGGAGATAACACTCTAATGAAATGATGCAGTGAGGATGGCCGACTGGACTTAGTTGAGATCCACCTATACCTACCCTGCAGTTAGTTCACACTGGCTTGAAATACTCCTCCCTCTCAGAGAAAGTAAAAATTACATATTGCTACAGTATGATGATGGAAACAACTAACAATTTTCTCAACATTCCATACACAGCTTTTTAAAAAAAAATTCATTTCTCAAGAACAGTGTTGTAATTGAATGTTAGAATATATAGGGCCACTTCTAGCCTCTGCCATTCTAGGAAGAGTAATTAGGTCTAATGCTTTTCATAAGCACATCAGGACTCCAGGTTCAGTGGAAGGCATTAACCTTCTGTTTAAATGTTATTTCACAGCACTAAAGAGAAGCCCCTAGTGTGAGGTTGTGGGTGGATTTTAGGCAGGTCTTTTTTTGCCTTGCTAATGGGAAATTTTGATATGATTTGAAACACAGTAGTGATTGTTGGTAAAACTCCATGGAACCAAATCTCCTCCATCAACAGCCAAGCAGCAGGTGAACAGAGTGCTACAGGACTGGGCTGCTGGGGTCTTTAATGCACTATATGGTACATTGGTGCAGAATACCATACTCCTTAAAGTATTCCACATGATCCTACTGTTTGCACCTCAGAAAGACAGTAAAATAGCTAGAAAAGTAATTTATAGTTCCCTTTATACAAATAAAGAAGCTGGGGACCAGCGAGATACATAATATGCACCCAAATGGTCGTTGATAGGCACAAAATAAATCCTAAGCTTTCTATACCATAGTATCTAACACTACCCTCTTACACGGAGCTTCTTTGGATAAGTGAACATAACTGCTAAAGATTTAGTATTCAGTTAATGGGAATACAGAACCAATGGATTGGAAAGCATAGGCTGTGTTTGATTCTGATTTAGAGCAACTGAATATAATAAGACAACCAGGGTAAGGGGAGGAGAAAATAAAATCAAGCCAGTGCAGCCAAGTTTACAGCTCAGCAAACATACTCCTGAGTCTCTCCATAGTTTACACCTCAGACAGCCCCAGTCCATGAGAATGGAAGTGAAAAGAAAATGCAAATTCAGCTGCGTGTTACATCCACAGTAAATGCAAAGACAAATTAAGAATTAAAGACAAATGCAAATTACTGTGCTCATAAAAGAAACCTATACAAAAGACAGGGAATGAAAAGGCTCTGACAGTTATGGATGAATCTCTGAAGAGGCGCACAGCCACCGTATTTCCGAATTCAAGTCTTTTAAAAACCGGTTAGAATGAGAACAGCTGCCGCAGAGAAGGGAGGGAAAATGCTAAGAACAGTAAACCAAGCCACCGAGTAAAACTGAGAATGGCGTCCTTATTGTCAAGGTGAGGATGAAAAGCAGTAAAGGAACGAAGCCAGAATATTCTCACCAGAAACTCCACAGCAGATTTTAAAAGCCAAGCCCCTGGCAAGCCTTAGGCTGTGGGAGATGGAGGCAGAAGGAGAACAAAAGAAAGAGACAAGGTAGAGAAATCAGCAAGTGTTGCAGGAGAGGAAAAAATGCATGGGGTATTAAAGCAGAAAAGAGCTGCAGAGGTGTGGGACCATTTGCAAACCCAGATGACTGATAGGTCAGGCAGGTAAAGGACACTCTTAATGGCTAGGAGAGGCAGCCTGTGGGAAACCATCTAAAGTCATTCAAATTCACTCTTTTTGTAAAAGATGCTGGACATCAACCCAGTGTCATTTTTTAATTGAATCCTTTGGTGCATTTTCAAATCTGTGGAACAGGGTAAGGGTGTCTTAAATGTTGGTTGAATGGATCAATGAAAAAGTGAACCCCTCATGGTACAGAAGAAGATGAAGACTCCAAAAAGATTAAATGGATTTCTGAATTCATTCAGTTAGAAAAAAGAAGTTGTCACTAGGGACTGGTCCCTGACCCTTAATTCCGGGCTCCTTCATCTAAGCTCCAGTGCTTCCACAAGAAGACAAAAAAGGAAGATGATATCTCTGTCAGAGAATGGAGAGACAATAGTTCAGGGACTCCTATGGTCTCCCATGCCACAGGGTGCCACCCCATGCAACAGTGAAGTATTCAGGCTTTTGTTTTTAGTCAAAAACCAAAGGTCTAGGGGAACAGGCAGGCAACAGAGATGAACAAAGTAGACCCCAGCCAGCCAATGGCAAACTGGACAGTAAATATATGCTCTAAATAGGAGGCCTAGCCAATCAAGACCAAGTAGAAATATGGACGGATTAATTTTAGAACTTATCCAATTTATGAGAAAGTACAGAAATATATGTCTTTATTTAAAACATCTTCATTTTAAAATGTGGCAAACAGGGGCTGGAGCAGTGATTAAGCATTTACGGCGCTTTCCTGGCATGCGTGAGGACATGGGTTCATACCCCAGCATCAAGTACCCAACAAAGTCTTAAAGCAATGAAAGTCACATGAAAAACTAAATAAAAAAATTGTCTTTCTCTCTCTCTCTCTCTCTTTCTCTCTCACTGTCCCTCTCTCTTTAAAAAAATTTTTTTAAATAAAAAATAAATAAAATGGAACAAACGATTAACTTTTAAACACAGAGCCAAACAAAACACTTCTAGGTCAAAAGTGCCTGGGACACTGCAAGTTGAGAACCTCTGCTTCAGTCATGGCAGCCATTTTAATACAAAATGGAGCATGTTCATTCTAAAACACTCCAACACTTAACCTATTTAGAAACTTATGATCTAAAAAAATACTTATTTTTATTAAAGGATCAAATATATGAAACCTGTATTACACTTGAAACAAGTGCCTTCGATGAGAACACAATGTTTATATACATTATAGACAACTATCACATCTCCTAGAGGTTCCTGTTCTCTTTATCCAGATGGCATTAACTTGCACTGTTGTTTTTTTAATCTACCTGCAGTATGGATGGTTGTCAAAATGAGACTCCGTGGCTTCCTTCTTCCTAGCCTTTATAAAATCCTTAGCCTTCACACGACAACTCATTCAGTCAAGTTCAGGCCTCAAGAGGTTACGCAAGCAAAACAATAGAACCTTAACTTGAGTCCAGTCTTTGAAAAAAATTTCATGTAATAAAATGGATTGAAAATTGAAAACTTGTTGCATTAATTATGACCAGACTGAAAGAATTCCAATGCTTCCATCCAACAGATACTGACTTGTCTTTTAGGACAGTTTATTCATTTAATTTTGGGGGAAATCTTTTTTGTCTCCTGAAGCTATTAGAAAACCAGGTTTGTGAATTATCCAAGAAACAGAATTCAAGTTGTTTATGAGACAATCAGCCCCTGAGGAATGATGTCCACACAATGAGCTTAGCAGGCAGAAAGCAGAGTCTGTAATTTAAAACCTGTAGGAATGTGGTTTAGTTTAAGGTGCCTGCCCCTTTCTCCTCACAAAATCCTGGGCTGTGAAAAATAAAAGTGGTAAATGTTATATAAATAGTGCGTGACATTTGTAAAGGTTAAGAAGAGTCTCTTTACTCCTTTTCTTCTTTTCCCAAGTATTATATTTGAGCAGTGAACCCCAAGGTTTCAGGATTTAGGTACAAGCCTGCAGGTCAGATTACCGGTGACACAAAGGTAGATCAGGAATTTCACCGTTTGTTCCCTGGAAGAAAGCAAGGCCGCACTGAATAAGATTGTGCACAAACATGGCCCAAGCAAGGGTGATGTGGCATTCTGCCAAGGGGGCCTAGTGCTGCTGGATTCGCAAGAAGCAAATGGCTTTGTCCTGTTTTCATAAAGAATACAGGCACAGTTGAGAGTCTCTGCTCCACAAAACAAGCTCCATTCCACAGAGTTGTAGCTAGTCTCTGATTTTTTTCCCTTTAATCCTCCTTTTCAAGTGTCTGAACAAAGAGATGGGGTGTTCCTGCTACCAAATCTGTGAGAAACATTCAGTGTCTAGGATACTCAAGCAGTGAAGGTGGTAGGTTTTTCAGTACATAAACACAGAATCAAACTTGGGGCTGGAAAACCATTCCAGAAGGCCATCCAAATCCTGCCCTGCCTCCACACCAAGCAGAATTTAAACCTGAATGAGAACTTTGAAATTCACAGAGAATAAGGTTTTGAAGTTCCTTTCTAAGTGAACATACCAATGGCTCCTCAAATTTAGCAGGGAGGAAAGTCTCCCAAAAGTCTAGTTTACTTAGATTTTCTCTCTGTGTGTTTCCTTGTAAAGGGGCAAATCTTCCTCTCATTGGCAATATGAATACCAAACATTCTGCACTACATCCATATTTGGGCAGCAGTGTGGATATGGAGTTGCAGCAGATTGTTCAATCAAAGCATCACAGTTGTCAGTCTATAAATTGCTCACGTCTTTGGTGTGAAGTGGTTTTGTGGGATGTCTGGGGACTCCACAGTTTGATCTTATGGCAGTAGAACCTTTGCAAACCAGGTTTCTTCTCTGACTCACAAGCATTTTTACAACCCATGCATCCCCCCACTTGACACACACAGCTCAGGACTAGTGGGTAAGATAGACAGTGAATAACAGCATGTTCGTTGGTTAATTATTGTTGACAGCCTGGCATCATGGAAAGCCATTTGACTCATCCAAAGCCTTTGGTTCAACTTTATTTAACAGTTTCCTTGTCCGTTGCTTCATCTGCATTTGCCCCAAAATAAACTTCTTACTGAACTAGCCCTTAGACTCAACTAGTCAGGCATTTTGGTATTGAACAAAAACCAGAGTTTCTACTCTTTCCATTGTGATTCACTTCGGATTCCTGAAAATTTTGGTTGGTACTACCTGCTAACCTGATTGCCTGCCCAAGATCCTTTCGTAGGTGCACCCCTAGAAGGGTCTTCTACCTAGCTTCCTAGCCCCTTAAAACCTATCAAGAGATGAACTGGAACTGCTAGGCATACCTAACACTAAAGGTGATGGTGAATAGGGCCACTCAGAGTCAAAGACTGCAGGTCCATAGAAGCTGAATCGAAAAGACAAGGAAAACTGCATTTGTGTAAGTAGAGGAGGTGATGTGCCAGTAAGTATCTTGTTTAGGTAATTTAGATTTGTTCATTTAGGTTGTAGCCTCCCAACTCTAAGACTTGATAACTCCAAGTACAGTGTGAAGACTGCCAGCAGCACCGCCACCCCAAAACCTGTTAGCAATGCAGAATCTAAAACCCCACCTCAAATCCACTAAATTGGAATCTTCATTTAACAAAATCTCCAGATGAGTTATATGCAGGTTAAAGTTTTAGGAAATAGTGAACTAAAGCATGCTTCTTAATTCTGGCTGCTCATTAGGATCCCCTGAAGATTTGAAAAAAAAAAAAATACCAATGTTCAAATACCACCCTATACAAATAATAATAGAATCTCTGGGCTTGGGAGCTGCACAGGAGTATTTTATAAAGGTTTGGCAAGTGATACTAATGTGCAACCAGCGTGTGAGTACTACTTCCTTAGGTAGAGTTTAGTTTGCTCTATAGACAGGAAACCTGACCTTAATTGGCTAAATGAACTGCTTTAGGACACATAGCTCATGAGCAGCACACAAAGGTTTAGATTCACAAGTGTTTTATTGTTAAAGGAGCACAGGCTTTAGAGCCAAATTCAAATCCTAGTTCTGCCACTTTCCGGAAGTATGACTTTGAGCAAGTTTTTAACTTCTCTGAGCTACAGTTCCTCATGTAGAAAATGGATGGCTAATAAAAATCTCATGGGGCTATTGAGATTAAAGGAGATAATGTCTGTAAAGCCTCTATTATCATCTATCTTCTCCCTTTGACTTTATAATCCCCTGTGACTTCCAATACACAATATTTGCAGGAGTCCAAGTTGGAATTATTTATTTATTCCTTTAAGTAATGTTTATTGAACACTGGTGAGGTAACAAAAATTGAGAATTCAGAAACAGCCAAACAGTTCTTGCCATCAAAGAGATAGTTTTTGTGCTCTGGTCCTTGCCTTTTCTCTAGGAAAAGAGATGGGCATGAACAAATTACTATGCAGCCTCGTAGAAGGAAAGCTAGGGGTGCTTAAAGATACAAAGATTTCAGATTCAAAGCCAGCCTCAGTAACTTGGCAAGGCCCTAAGCAACTTGGCAAGATCCTGTCCCAAAATAAATATAAAAAGAACTGGAAAAGTGGCTCAGTATTTAAGTGCCCCTAGACTCAATCCCTGGTACCAAAGTAAATAAATAAATAAAAAGAGTTCAAGAAAATCTACACCAAACATGTGACGTCTGGGCAGAAGAAAGGCTTGCAAGAGGACAAAGGAAGAGAACATTGCCAAAGGAGAACAACGAGTAGAACTACAAAGAAGTGCAGACATCATGGTATATTAAGAAAGCTCTGAGCAATTTACTCTGACTGCAGCACAAAGTGAAAAGGGAGAGTGGCAGGGGATGAGATGGCAACCAAGGGTCAACCAGAGCACTAGGGCTTTCTCTGCCATGCCAAGCAGGGTAGACTTGATCACTGAGATGACAGGAGCAAGCTTGTTCAGGTGGTATCTTGTATAGAGAGAGGAACCCACAGGATCCACTCTGATACCTTCAAAGGGACAAGTCAGGGAATAGAAACAAAGCAGAATTTCATCTTTAACACTGACAGTCACTGTGCAGTCAGTCCTAGAATGCACAGGATACTCCAGCAGTGGTGGAATCTCAGACAACATATTTGATATTTGCATAAGTAAAACAAGAAGGAAAAGAAGATAGAAAATCCAGGGGTCTGTTGAGTGTGTTATCAACGTTTACAAATTCTTTTCCTACTGTGGTACTGACAGCTATCTGAGAGTATTTTCTTGAAAACAAATAAGCTTAGCAATAAAGAGCCAGTGCCTCTGTGTGCACAGTCTTTCCTGCTATCTTCTCCAGGATGCTGGCCCTCTCTTTACGCGCTCCCTCCCTGACCTTTAATCTGGCACATAACTGCTCCATACTTAGGTACAGCCCTAGACCACTTGAATTTACTCTATGTATTTTGCCTTAACTGTTTTTTTAATAACTTTTTCACAATTAAAATAAATAGTAATTTCCATGTTAAAAATTAAAATCACCGATAATCCCCTCATTCACAGATCACTACTAAAAATACTTCCATGCATTTCTTTGAGCTAAGCATACATATATTATGAAATTTGATTATAGAATAGAATTACACCATGAATGTTTATTTATAACCTTCTTTTTACACATTTATTCATTAGGTAGGATTAGGTCTAGTGAAGCTCTTTTTAAGAATGAAAAAGAAAGGCAGCTGAGAGTTCAAAGAAACCTAGAAAGCCATTCTACAGAGAGACAGAAAAGAGCAGATAAGTAGAGAGAGGCAAAGACAAGAGGCCATGAGATTGCAGACAGGTGGAGAAAAAAAATTCTCCTTCTTTCTGATTTTCTAAAGTTCCAGTGTCCTGTGAGCCACACTGACTTCCTTCCCTTGGGTTTCAGGATATGGCTTCATATCTTCCTAGCAAAGTTCTGCAGTTTTTCATAAGATATTCCAAATGGGTTGTTTCTTAGAGACAAATAATTTTTTATTGAGAAATTTATTTGTTGAACAATTGTATAAGTTTTTAATGAAATAATATCATATGAATACAGATTCTGAAGATTAGATTTACCCCCAAGAGTGCCCCCCTCAATTACCCAGCCTTATCCCTCCCCTCCCCTTCCCAAAACATTTCTAAAAATGTATTAGGTTGTATAACATTACAACTTATCTGGATTAAACACATGATATAAACCTCCTTTCTCAATGGCAGGGTCTACTTCCAGCCTCCACAGATGAGTGAAGACATTCGACCCTTGGTTCTCTGGGTTATGTTGATTTCACTCAGCATAATTTCATCCATAGCCATCCATTTACCTTCAAAGGCTGCAATATCGTTGTTTCTAATTGCTGTGTAAAATTCCATGGTATATATGTACACAGTTTTTGGATCCATTCATCCAGTGAGGGACATCTGGGTTGTTTCCATAATTTTGCTATTGTAAATTGAGCTGCTATGAACATAGATATTGCTGTGTCACTGTAATGTGCTGATTCTAAATCCCCTGGAAAAATACCCAAGAGAGGAATAGCAGGATCATATGGTGGGCTCATCCCTAATTTTTTGAGGATTCTCCACATTGCTTTCCAGAGGGGTTGTACCAGTCTGCAGCTCCACCAACAGTGTGCTAGTGTCCCTATCTCTCCACAGTCCCTCCAGCATCTATTATTGTTAATTTTCTTCATTTTTGCCATTCTGACTAGCGTGAGGTGATATCTTAATGTAGTTTTCATTTGCATTTGTCTGATTACTAGTGATTTAGAGCACTTTCTCATGTATTCATTGGCTTGATCAATGTCCTCTGTTGAGAAATTTCTATTTAGCTCTTTGGCCCATTTATTAATTGGGTTGCTTGTGTTTTTGTAGTTGAGATTTTTGAGGATTTTGTAGATTGTGGATATGAGTCCCCTGTCCAAGGAATCATAGCCCATGATTCTCTCCATTTCCATAGGAAACCTCTTGACTCTTTTGATTGTTTCCTTGGCAGTGCAAAAACTTTTTAGCTTTATGGCATCCCATTCACTGATTTTTTACTTTACTTCCTTCATTTCAGGAGACATGTTGAGAAAGTCTTTGCCTACTCCCAAATGCTGAAGTGTTGGACCTAATCAGTTTCAAGGTAGCTGATTTAATTCCTAGCTCCATGATGCATTTTGATTTGATTCTCGTGCAAGGAGAAAGATATGGGTCTAACTTCAACTTTCTGCAAGTGGCTGTCCAGTTTGTCCAGTACCATTTGTTGAAGAGGCTGTCTCTCCTCCATGTAATATTTTGTCCCCCTTTGTCAAAAATCAGATGTTTAAAGATTTGAGGCTTTGTTTCAGGATCTTCTATTCTATTCCATTGATCTTCTTTCCTATCTTGATACCAGTACCATGCTGTCTTTGTTACTAAGCTCTATAAGATAGTTTTAGATCTGGTATGGCAAAACTGCCTGTTTCATCTTTCTTGCTTAGTAATATTTTGGCAATTCTAGGTTTCTTATTGTTCCAAATGAATTTGAGAATTGCTTTTTCTATGTCTGTAAGGAACAACATAGGTATCTTTATAGGGATAGCATTAAATCTATATAGAGCTTTCAGTAGAATGGCCATTTTTATTATATTAATTCTGCCTAACCAAGAGCATGGGACATCTTTCCATCTTCTTAGGTTGTCTTGGATTTCATCCTTCAATGACCAATAATTTTCATTGTAGAGATCTTTGATTTTCCTTGTAAGGTCAATTCCCAAATATTTTATTCTTTTCAAAGATATTGTGAATGGGACTGATTTCCTGATTTCTTCATCTGTCCTATTATTAGTAATGTATAGGAAAGCTATTGATTTATGGGTGTTGATCTTGTATCCTGGCACTTTGCTAAATCTGTTTATAAGTTCAAGCAGTTTACTGATGGAGTTTTTTGGATCTTCCAGATATAGGATCATGTCGTCAGCAAAAAGGGAGAGTTTGACTTCCTCTCTTCCTATTTTTATCCCTTTGATTTCTTTCTCTTGCCTAATTGCTCCAGCTAGGGTCTCAAGAACAATATTGAATAAAAGTGGTGAGAACAGACAGCCTGAGACAAATAATTTCTAACCAAGGCAAAAATCCTAAACAGTCTAAAGATTTGGGCATAGAAAGGTGGATGGATAATGGTTTGCTTGTGTAAACAAGTGATTTTTGTCTCAAAGGTAAAACTTCCCCAAATAGCCAGTTCTCTTCTTACTGAAGTTTCTACACCATGTTATTTCTTACCCTCAGAAGTTAGATTAGAAATTTTATTTAACACACCATGACAACCTGTCAAAAAGAATGACTACTGTACATTGTGTCGTCCTAGCATCTCTATTTGTTTTTGCCTGGAGTTGTATAATTGCCTTGCTTGTTCCCATTGTCATTGGGAAGGAACAATGTAAAATGATAAACTAAATCAATGTCCAAAGTGGAGTTGTTCAGTGGTCTTACCATCACAGATTCCTATTATTAGCAGGGCTATAGAACTCTGCATTTTCAAGCCTTGGGTGTCGTAGCTTTCTGAATATTTCCTAAATATTATTAATACAGCAAAGGCATTATGGATTTCAAAAGGAATTCTGAACTTTCTCTCTTAATTGTCCTGTTATCTAGGCTTACAAATCCATTGTACTTTTTTTTTTTTTAAAGAGAGAGGGACAGTGAGAAAGAGAAAAAAAAGAATTAATTTTATTTATTTTCCATTTGACATTTGTTATTCTGACACTTCGTTGTACTATTTATTACTCCACTGAGATGTGGTACAGAACAATCCTTTGTTCTAATAGGGCAGTATGATCTCAGAGAGTCCTCCCTAATTACTCTGCAAAAAAGAGCATCTCCACTCTGGAAATCTCTGTCTTTACTCTGCTTCATTTTTTTAATTGCATTTAGCATAACATAACATAATACCACACTTATCCCTTCCCCCCTTTTTTTATTGGTGCATTATAGTTGTACATAACAATGAAATTTATTGTTATATATTTGTAAATGCACACACTATAACAACATAATTTGGCAAGTATCATCCCCCAGCACTTCCCCTCTCCCTACATTCCCACCTTCCACCCCCTGGTCCCTTTTCTCTAGTGATCCCCCTTTAATTTTCATGAGACTTCCTGCCCTCCAACACACACACACATCTTTCTTTACCTTTTTCCCCTCTAGTTTCCACATATGAGAGACTTAACATAATGGTCTCTAGTGCCATCCATTTTCCTGCAAATAACATATTTTTGGGTTTTTTTTTTTTTCTGAAAAAAAAAGTTCCATTGTGTACTTACACCACATTTTCTTTTTCCAATCATCTATTGATGGACTCCTAAGTGGGTTCCACAGTTTGGCTGTTGTGAACTATGCTGCTATAAATATGGGTAGGAATGCATCACTGTAGTATGATGACTTTAGTTCTTTTAGGATAAATACTGAGCAGCGGGATAGTTGGGCCATGTGGTGGTTCCATGCCTAGCCCTTTGAAGAACCTGTATATTGATTTCCATAGTGTTTATACTAATTACACTCCCACCAACAGTGTGAAAATGTTCCTTATTCTCCACATCCTCTCCAACATTTTCTGTTGTTTGTGTTCCTGATGATTGCATTCTAACAGAAGTACCATACTTATTTCTTGATTGCCAGAAAAATTCCAGTTTCTTGAGGACAAGAGCCCAACTAGCTTCACCACTGAATGCCCACTGAATAGAACAGAACCTGGCACATGATAGAGCCTTAATACATATTTGTTGGATGAGAAACTCTTAGACATAACATCCTAAGGCTTGGGTAGTACTAAATTCCTCAAGAATGTCTTCTCCCTTCCTGCCATATCAGGATTAGATTTAGCAAGAAGGTCAAAGGTGAATGGTAACCACTCTTTTCACCTCTCTTTTCAGACCAGGCCATTGGAATCCTCAGTTTCCTTTCTTTATTGCCTCAGCTCTGAAACACTATATCAGTGTTGCTTCTAAATTTACAAATGGAACGAGGTAGCACATGGGTTTCATTTCCATAATGCTGTAATTCCCAGCCCTGGGATACTTACCGCCAAAGTGCCTCTTATCACCTCAAGGGAACATCATTAAAACTTCAGCAAAAGAATCATTTTAATTCATTTGAAGTTTTAAATAAACACAGACTGCATATGACAAAATCAAGCAAATAATGGTGCAAGTATTTAAATGGTAAAAAATGCTGGGAAGCCCTACCTTAATGGATTTCAGGGGTAAGATCCACAATTCTGAGATGCAGTTAGTGTGATATATGCCTACTATACATTTCCAAAATGACTCACCTTTGAATTTTCTCTAATTTACACACTTCACCTACTCTCCTTCCAAATTACCAGGTCAAGAAATACCTCTAGTTTTCCTCCGTTAATATGCTGCTTCGCCCATTAAGCTTCACATATTAAGTCTTAACTTATTGGCTTCAGTGACACTCAATGATCCCAAGGGGATGGGGTGCAATAAAATATGTGTTTTTTCCAAGGTGCCTTCATGCCTGGATTTCAGTTTCTAATCTCTCAACTATTGCTTGCTCTGTATCTGTCTTGAGGAAGAGCTATTGATCTGTAATCTCACCAGTACATTTTCCCCTTCTCATAAAATCCCAGGGACATTCTAATTAAGGATAGATTCTGCTACAAATTCTAGAAAAAGAGGCACTCGGGCATTCAAATAGAATTCCGATCTTTAGCTTCAGACCCTGGGCAACTGGGAAGCATGTCTGAAATTCTTAATCAGTTAGCCAGGTTCTGCCATATCCCAAAAGCAATAAGCGTAAATAAATAATAAACAAACAACCAAATAAATGCAAATTAGACTCATGCTATCCCAGACAGAGCTATTGATACCATGGTTTACAACATGCACATTATGCGAGGCAGCATGAGGCAGTGGGAAAACACACACTGTGGTGTCAAAATGACCTGGGTGTCCAAGGACCCATATTTGAATCCAGGTTCCTCCTCTACCAGCTGTATGTTAATTTTCTCTATGCACCTCAGTTTCCTAATCTGTATAATTAAATTATCTCATAGCTTGTAAAGCACCACAATGTAGGCTCAGTAGGTGATAGTTACCAGCCCCATTTCAGACTCCCGGAGTCTAGACTGCAAGTCAGAGGCTGTAGATGCGTTAATGCTTTTGTCATTCAAAGGAATAGGAAAGAAAAATTGAACAAGGATGCCTGAAATTGGTCATCAGAGCATGCTGCTGCAAATGCAGGCAAAAGAGGAGGGAAGGAATCTGGACCTGGCCCCAAGAAGGGTAAGTAGATTACGGAGAGCAGGCTTGAGAAGGGCAGGAGGCTCCTCATCCAGGCCAACATTATCTGGGCAGTGGAGGAAGCCTTTCAACAAACGAAACAACCCACAGCTCTCCAACACCAAGCAATGAGGACTGAAGAGTCCAGGTTGCTAGTGACCTTGACTAAGGTGGAGGTTGGGGGTCAGGCTGCCTTAAGCTAAAAGAGCAGAAGAGAAGAAAGTGAGGACTGAGAGGGGAGACTGCTCTTTCGAGTAGCTTAATTGTGAAAGGAAAGTAATTCTCACCTTTCTCATTTTGAGGACGAGAAATTTTGATGCCAGAAATAGTGCTAAGGGGAGCACTGAGCAACATAGCAAGCCTCAATTAAGACAGTTCTTTCACCCCACCCTCCAGCAGCTTTTTTAGTTGTGGTTCTTTGAATGCCAGAAGTGCCTGCTTGAATTGTCCTTACTGTCTGGAGATTTCTAGGCTTCTCTTGCCTGGCATGGCTTCTGCCTTGAGTCTTCTGAGGATGGAGTGAGAGAGCAGCATGCTTAGAGCTGGGAGTGAGATGAACCTGGCTGGCATCCTAGCTCTACCACGTGTGAGTTGTGCGACCCTGAGCAAAGTGCTAACATCTCTTTGTGCCTCAGTTTCCTCAAGTACAAAATGGAGATAACAATAATGTTGTAGGGTGTTACGAGGATTGAATGGGTTAATATTTGAGAAGCACTTAGACCAGTGCTAAGTAAAGGTTGACTATTACTGTTATCACTACAAGACTTGTGCTAACCTAAGTTCTGATAGCTAGGAGAGTCCTAGTTCATCTGACCCTGAACCCTGTCTTGCTCCACTCCAGTATCTAATCCTAGGATACCTCTTCTTTTTGCCAACTTGAACCAACCTCTTTCTTCCCTAGTCCTCCACTCTCTGTTGGTCTTGGTCCAGGCTCTATGCCACAGCAATATCCTTTAATAATATCCATAACTACTGCCTTTTAGTATTGCTTAACCACAGCCAGGTACTGCACATACATATAATCTTTACAAGCCCATGAGACAGTCATTACAAATAAGGAATCTAGCCAAGCAACAGCATAATCAAGGTTTATCTTACCGCCACACTCCTAAGCCCTGGGTTATGCTTCCTACCAAAGGTATTCAGATATCTTACTCCAGTTAGGCCTTAGAATCTGTCATTTCTCCTTTAAATTAGATATTTAGGTGTCGGTGTAGTGGATTGCAAAAACAGTTACCAACTCTGGCACATACTCTTAAAATTCATCAAGAAATAAAATTTATTTTTTCACCTCTTCAATCTTGAGCTGGGCTGCTTACTTCCGCCCATTGATATATGGATGCAGATGCAATCTTGTTCTAGAAGCCTTGCATACTTCCTCTCACTTTGGGGGGACACTTACCACCATTACCATGTGAGCAAGTCGTGGAGAGTAAGAGGCTACACAGAAGAAAAGCAAACCACCCCAGTCAACAGTCAGTCAGGCCCAGCTGACCAGGTAGGAACCTGTTACAAGGTACAAGGGTGAACTCCAGCCAAGCACAGCTAAGCCTGGCCCAGATCATCAGGGCAGTCAAAATTATCAATCTGCAAGCATCGCTTAAATAGTTTGTGCTCCAAGTCACTATCCTAGTTCAGGCAACTAAAATTACAAAAGAAAAAAATAGACTGGGTGGCTGAAACAACATTTATTTCTCATGGTTCTTGAGGCTGGAAAGTCCTAGATCATGATGCTGCAAATGCACTGCCTGTTGAGGACCCCTTTCCTGATTTGCAGAAGTTGCCTTCTAGCTGTGTTCTCATGTGGCACAGAGAGAGTTCCTTATATAGGGCAAGAATCCCACCGTGGGGGCTCCACCCTCACAAATTTAACCTAATTACCACCCAAAGATCCCACCTTCAAATTCTATCACATTAGGGACTAGGGCTTCTGCATATGAATTGGGAAATGCAAACATCCACTCCATTGCTGACACTAGGTTTTGGTGTGGTTTGCTATGGAGCAAAAGCTCACTGATGCGATCTTCAAGTACTTTTTTAAACCATTAACTAATTCACTTGTCTATTGGAATTCCTATTTATTATATAATCCCACTTGCTCATCTTCCTGATCCTTTCCTTCACACCGCTTTTGGTCAGGCTTTGGACAAGAGATAATGTTAAACAAAATCCCACTAGCATTTTAGATGAGATCCAAACTTATTCTATTTACACCAAATTTCATGCCACAGTAAGTCACATTATGGTAAAGTACCCAGATAATTGCTATACATGGAGTAAAAAAAATTGAATTCAATCAGTAATAATAGAGATCCAACTGAGTCTTAAATGCCCTTAGTTTTCCTCCCTGCTTACAAGTTTAAAAAAAAAACATACTTTAGTCAACAACATGGGTCTAATATTGGGCTCAATAAAGTCATGAAGAATCCAGATTCCTTATATATTTCTATTCTGCCACACATGACTTTCATAGTCCAAAATGACAGCTTGTTTTCCAGCCTTTGCATCTGAATTCCAAGCAACAGAAAGAAGGATATGAGCTTCTCCCCATTCCTGCCTCCTACTCTTCCCCACTCAATGCTACTCTTCACATCTACTGGCAGCCACTTCAGATAGAGGGCTACAGGACACCGTAAAAGAGGCTAAGAAATGCAGCCCAGGTTCTGTTGCTAAGGAGGAATGGTGAGTGGAAATTGGGAGGTAACAAGTAATATCTGCAACAGACAATATTCATTATAATTGTAAGTAGACATCAGGCAGTTTGATTGGCATTACAGACCAACTTAGCATCCTGCATCTAAAAATCCTGGGATTTAATATGGAGGCATTGTCAAATTCTCACAGTATTTCACGAAGTTTAATTAGAAGTTTCACTTCAGGGAAAGGAATGATAAGGTGCTTTTGCCATCACTATAGCTATGAGGTATTGGTTCCAGCACCTGAGTATTACCCAGTCAGGATGAAACATAGCAGTTTACAGCCCGAACTTTGCCTATCACCTCCAAACTTTACCTCTCACCTCCAAACTTTACATCTAATTATCTATTTAAAAATCTCTTCTTAAATGTTTGTAAGGCAGTGCAAATCCAATGTATTCAAAATTAAAATCATTTTGCCCAGAAAACTCACTCCCCTACCATTATGTCTCATCTCAGGGAACAATACCATCATATACCCAGATTCTCAAGTTAGAACCCTGGATGCCAATTGCAAGAGTTTGAATCTGAATTGTCCTCCAAAGACTCATGTGCTAGAGGACTGGTCACCAGTCTAAGATGCCAGTGAAAAGTGGTGGAAATTTTAGCATGTGGGGCTTCGTGGAAGGAAGTTAGATCATTGGTCATATGGTAACCCTAGCCATGCTGCTTCTTGGCCATTATGAGGTGAACAGACCTCCTCTATCAGGCACTCCTGCTGTGGTGTACTATGCTGACACAGGCCCAAAAAAAAGGATCAGCTGACCATAGAAGAAGACGTTTGAAACCATGAACCAAAAATGAAACTTTCCTCCCTTTATTATCTCAGGTCATAATAACAGAAAGCTAACTAACACACCATCCTTGATCTTTAATTTAGTACTGATATCCCCATTCCTGCCTCCTACTCTTCCCCACACAATGCTACTCTTCACATCTTACTGGCAGTCACCATATCAGATTTTTAAAGCTACCCATTTTTCTCCATCTCCATGGTCACCACCCTAACCTAACCTAGTTTGATCTCTTGCCTGACAGCTGTAATAGCTTCCCAGTTTGTCTCCCCACATCCATTCTTGCTATGTCTCCAACCCATTGTCTACATGGCAGCCACCATGTTCACTTGGAAACACTTGCATCTCCACAGAAAACTCTTCAATAGTTTTCCATTAGTTTTAGCATAAACATTCAAATTCTACAAAGCTATGTGCTTCTGCAGCTTGTCCTGTTCCCTAATTCCACTCACTCAACTAGAATCCAGTCATATAATCTTCCTCAGTTCTACATAGTGTTCTTCTTTCTTCCCTTACCTGGATAACACCACCCATGCTCCAGAAATCAGTGTGAATGTCACCTTCAGAGCTAATCAGGCTAGCCCAGCACCATACAAGAGATTCTGATAGTACCACACCCCTTTCCTCTGCTGTCCTCTTCATAATCATAACTGAGTGCTTCATTGTGTTCACTGGCTTCCCTTCTAGAAGAGGTGCTCCATGAAGACAGCAGCATTTTCTGCCTTGTTAGGAGATACAGTTCCAAGCGCAGTGGTGACTGGCATGGTGCTCTCAATAAACATGAATTGAAGGCAAGAGTGAATGAAAAACAACTGATGAATGAATAGAGGAAAACTATGCAAGCAGAAGGACTCATATTCCCAGGAGTTTGGCAGTTGGTTTGACATCGCCATGACGGAATACTCGATCACTGGACAAGGCAGTTTGAAGAGGATTCCCTGAAATAAGGTGGATATGGAATACTTTTGCTCACTGTAGGATCATAGCTAGAAAACAGCAATTGTGGCCAGCAAGCAATTGAAATAGGTTTTCATGCTCATTCACCTAGAGCTAGCTAAGTTTCAGGTCCTTAGGCAGAACTGATGGGTATTTGATAGATTCGAGTGTAATGAACAGAATCATTGCTGTGGTCTCACTAAACTATAAACTCAATGGGGACAGAGGCTTTGTTCATACCGTGAATGGTGCCTAGTAGAGAGTCAGTGCTCATAAATATTTACTGAATAAATCTCAACATGCATAGACACAAATAAGAAAAAAGCAAATATTAGGAGCCACAATTTCAAAACAGCTTCAAGAGGCAGGAGATAGCTAAAAGTCATACAAGACGATATTTTTAAAAATATATATTATAAGGGGACATTGTGCAGTCTTTAATTTTTTGACCCAATCATTAAATCTACAGAGCACCTCAGTTTAATCACATTTATGACACTTTTAATTTTCCCCCTATAGCTTGGCCAGCTAAATTTGCTTAAAATATAGATTTTCAGTTCCAGTTAGTGCCTTTCATTTGATAGAGCACATTCTTATACCTTTTGAACTATCCTACAAACCAATAAGTTAAGGTGTTCTCAGTCCCATTAGGCACATGAAAAAAAAGGTGAGGAGCAGTTGCAGAGGTGGCTCAGCTGTTACAGCCTTGCCTGGCATATGCAAGGATGGGGGTTCAGACCCTAGCACCACGTACACAATGAACTGTGTACACATAAAAAACTAATTATAAAATTGATTCTCTCTTTTTCTCTCTCTCACCATCCCTCTCTCTAAAAAAAAATTTTTTTTAAAAAGCATCAAAATTAGCAGGACAATTTCCCAAGGCAGTACTACTCACTAAATGGCTGTGGGAGGGGATGTAAAGGGAGAAATGAGGGTTTTTTTCTCAGAATATTTCTTTGATCAGAGGTGTGGAGAATTTTCAACACATACCCAAGCAATTCTCCAGTAGATATCAACTAGGTATTGTGTAATTTAACTTAATTCTGATATTATATAACTGGACATTGCTTCAGATTCCACTGGTTGGTGGCTCAGTCCCACCAGATTACCTGCCACTGACTTCAGATGCCAGTTAGAATAAGTTGCCACCTTCTGATTTACGGGATATAAATCAGCATTCCCATTGCCCTTTCCTTTAGTTTGATTAATTTTTGAGGATGGCTTATAAAATTCAGGGAAACACTTAAGTTTACTACTTTACCTAAAGGATACAGATGAACAGCCAGATGAAGGAAGAGAAGGATAGAGCAAAGTATGGGGGAAGGAAGTGAAGATACTCCTGTCACTCAGGAAATGCAAAGGTTTTAGAAACTCTGACAAGAACTGGAGACAAAGATCAAGTATATTCCATGCCCAGGAACTTGACATGGTCTTTCGCTTCCAGATTGTTTTTCCTAGGTGATAGTCACAGAGAAATGACGTACTTGCTGAAAATCAATGCTTAGGTTTGCCGGGTGGAGGGCAGGGGAAGTTTCAAAGAGTTTTAAAAGATTATCATTTAAAACCTTCTTATAACTTTGGCCTTGTCTGAGTTTCAACTACACATTTCTGTCTTTCTGACAATTTCTTCCATTGTGGTTCACAAAACAATGTGTGTAAATTTACTGCTATGGAAAGGATATAGAGCTCCAATGTGCTATGTTGGTGATACAAGATATGGTCACTTTGGAGAAAATATGTGCTTTTCCACAACATGCTTCAATGCATTTCAAAGATTCAGTCTTACAGAGCTCAGCTTCCAATTACCCCAAAATAGCCAGCAGAGAAACAATTTTCTGGCTCTTCTAACTGAATTATCCCAATAATCTCCCTAATCTCCTCTCTCTGATTTGTGTTGGCTGGAATCTGGCTTGCATTGTTTGCTCAGGCAGGATCACGAATCAAGCATTGCAAGCTTTCCTCGTTTGAATGGAGCTACGATTCAGGGATGCCACTGACTCTGTGCAATCTCAATACACTAGAGGTAGGAGG
This sequence comes from Aplodontia rufa, assembly GCA_004027875.1. Classification (NCBI taxonomy): domain Eukaryota; kingdom Metazoa; phylum Chordata; class Mammalia; order Rodentia; family Aplodontiidae; genus Aplodontia; species Aplodontia rufa. The sequence continues at coordinate 19,920 of PVKS010003894.1, forward strand.
ACTGAGCTGTAGTAACTAAGCTGAAAACAGACACTATGGATGGGATCACTCTTCTGAGCTGAGGAGCTTACTAAAATGCAAATTCTGCATCCACTATCACTCGCATGGAATCTGAGTTCTTCACTGATAGCAAGCTCCAGGAGATGGCATTACTGCAGGTGAGTGGGCCTCTTGGATTAGCAAGGCCCTAGACTGAATCCACATAGCTTCTCACGGTTACATGCTTACATTATACCTGAACTTCATAGCATATCATGTTTGCAGATCTATTTGATTGATATCTGTTTCACACACACACAAACATATACACACAAACTGTAATTGTCTCACTCAAGATCTAGAAAGGTAAAGAGACAACACTAAGTAGTTGAACAGAAGGAATTTAAGTTAGGAAACTAAATACAAAAATTTTGGAGAAATTGGGAGTGAAACAACTCAGAGTTAGACAAAAGTAAAATGCTGCTATCATCCTTCAGGCTATAAGAACAAAGAAAGGACTATTACATGATCCCAAGATCTGAATCACCTTGTGAGGCTCACAATCATAGCAGAACCTATGGCAAGAGGTGGGACAGAGAGAAGATGTTGTAACTTCTCAAAGCGGGAAGTTGGGTGTACAGTGAGAAATACTATTGCATCTACTATTCCTGCTCTACTATTTCCTTCTGATGGATCGCGGTGGTAAAACCTAACAAGACGCCACTTAGAAGGGAAACTGGAAGCAGTTTTCAGGAGAGATCAAGAAATGCATCTGCTTGCAAGCAGCTCAATAGTAAAGGAATGTCTACTTCATTTACACTTAGAGCGCAGCACTTAACATACAGTAAATATTTATTGAAAGACTCAACTGCCAAAGAAGTAAAACCAAATATCCTTCTAATGATCAAACATACATACACACACACACACACACACACACACACACACATACAACACAGAAACGTACTTTGCCCTTACTAAAACCATAAAAAATATCTGTGGTCACTGGGCTGTTGCTATGCCCAGTCTCTGTATCATCCAAAGTTACCATCATGCCCAGACTCTAGCCACTTGGAATGAATAGTTATCCCTGAGCAGTGGATGTGGCAAGAAGCTTCTAGAGTTGAATGATTTCCTTTTCCAGTAGAATGCAGTTCAGCCTTGAGAGAGGAGGAGTAGGTGAGCATAAAAGACTCTCAAGACAATCTAGTTTTACTCCAGCATTATCTATAGCCAGTGCAAGCCTGGTAACAGAGCAAGCAATACACTGTTCAGCTGAAATTTAACTTCCCCCAAAGATTCATCTCTTGCCAACACAGCATTCAGCTGGTTCTTAAGAGTCAACACAGACTGAAGAAATCATTAATAATAATGGCCATGTTTTTCTCAGAATGCCTTATGTGCCTTCACTTGGTGAAGAACTTTCCATGCCTTATTTCATTTACTCCTCACTACAACTCAGCATGGACAGACAGTACTATTATAATTCCAAACTTATGAGAGAGAAAAGTGAGCTCAGAGACTAACTTTGCCTGCTTAAGATAAGTAACAGAGTTGGATTTAACTCCAGGCCACATGACCCCAAAGGTACTTTACATCTCTGACACATTAGGGAAGACCCCTATCATAAGGGTAGAGATTCCCTCATGTGGGCTACGGCACATGATTTCATTCTTCAGAGCACAGGACTGTACTGACTCCATAAAGTGGACTGATTTTCCATATATCTGCTTGGGCATGCCTTTCTCATAGTCTGTATATCACCCTGGCTTATTGTCTTAAGAAAGGACTTCAACTAGCCTAGCTGTCAATCAACAGATGAATGGATAAAGAAAATGTGGTTTATATACACATTCAGTTTTCAACCACAGAGAAAAATGAAATTATTGCCTTTGCAGGAAATTGAATGGAGCTAGAGACCATCATGTTACATGAAATAAGTCAAACTCAGAACATTTGGAGTTGCAAATTTTCTCTCATATGTGGGAGCTAGAGAAGAAAACAAAGATGGAGATGAATCTCCTAAAACTCAAAGGAAGATCAGTAGAGGAATGGGACCAAGGGGTGGGAGGCAAAGAGGGAGTAGGGAAGTGCTGGGGAGTGATATTGGCCAAATTATACTGTTATATTGTGTGCATGTACAAATATGTAACATAAATCCCATCATTGTGTATAACAAAAATACATCAATTAAAAAATGTGGGGGAAGACAAAAAGGACTTCAGATGTTCAGTAACTCCTGATAATCTCATACAGTTTTCCAGGATATTTGAAACAGAAACTAACAGCATTCTTAGATTTTTGGTATCATTTAGAAGTGTAGCTACATAAAACAGAGTGAAGTTGGGTCCTTACAACAGCTCTTGCTTACTCCTTTGGTGATGAAAAATGACTATGACACAATGCAATCGACTCTGACCCACCTGAGCAAAGTCCACAAAGCTCAGCAAACTTCTCTGTCTGTCTGCTTACCATCTGTCAGAGACAAGCTTTCCTTGGAAGGACAAGCGTTCTTGAAACATTGTCAAATGAGATTTATATTCCAGAGGTTGTGCTGGGCATTTCTCCTGTCAGCTTCCCTTTAAAGAATGCATGTGTGTACCAGGTAAGATCTACTAAAGTCCACCATACCTCTTGTAGAGGTGGGGGATGATTATCTTTAGTGCAGAAAATCCACAGAGCGATCCATTCAGCCTCCTGACCTTTGCCCTTTCAGCAGCTGTGTATGGGGCCTTGTAAAGTAATAAAGTGGGAAGAACAGGTGCTTTCTTCCCCCTTGCTGGAAAAGTTTGGAACATTTGCTCAAGAAAATTCCCATTTTTCATGACTACAACTGTTTTTTTTTTTTTTTTGTTATTGTTGTTGTTGTTTTTAAGAGAGAGGGACAGTGAGAGAGAGAGAAAGACAGAAACAATTTTTATTTAGTTTTCCATGCAGCTTTCGTTGCTCCAAGACTGTTGTTTGTGTGGTGCTGGGGTTTGAACTTGCGTACTTGAGCATGCAGAGCAAGCACCATAATCACTGAGCTACCACTTCAGCCCTGACTACAACTGTTCATTAAAATATTTGAAAATTCAAATTTGTATCTGTCAATTTACTAGTTTTGTATTGAGCACTGTTGAAAATTCAGAAAACATATTTTCTATCAAGGAGCATATGATTTATTGGGGTAGCATGTCAGATATATAGTCCCACCATAATGCTGCAAAACAAGTAATTACATGTAAAATAAGCATACATGTCTGGGGTTGTTAGGCAGTTCTGCTGATCTTGGCTGGGTTCTCTCACATGTCTGGGGCTTAGCTAGCTGTAGGATGGTCCAATATGGCCTTGGCTAAGTTGATCAGGATGACTTGGCTCCCCTCACACATCTTTCATTCTCCATCAGGGACCAGCAGAATGCAAAATCACAAGTGTCAATAATAGTATTTGCTAGCATTTGAGGGAGAGAGTGGGGGGGGGCATTGAGGCTGGAATCAAGACTTCATGTATTCTAAGCACAAGCTCTACCACTTAACTATGACCTCATCCCAGGATCTGATAACTTCTTAACCAAGGCAAGTCACATACCGAAATCCAGATCAAAGGTGGAGGATAGATGCCACCTACTTAATGAGAGAAACTTTAATGGCCAAGAACAAGGATACAGAAAGGGGGTAAGAAATGGATCTCTGAACAGAATCAATCTACAACGTGGGGCTAAGACAGAAAATACAGCAAAGAATATATGACCAACTTCCTTAGGCATGGCCTTCATGATCTGGCCAGTTCTGACCTACAGCTTGAGCTTCCTGTCTCCTTTCCCACCCATATCACACTCTTCATCTCACAAGGTGACAAGGGTGTTCTCTCACTTCCTTGCAGAGGCTTACTTTTTATTACCTCACCCATCGTAACTGACATTTGCCCAGTAAGTTCCTGATGTCTCAACTTGGCCTTCAACTCCTCTTTGAAACTCTAAAACCTTAGAAAAGAGCCCATCTGAATTCCCTCTGGCAACCTATTCCTACACACTTCCTATTTACCTATCTATTGCTTCTACTAGTAGTATGTAGTCTACATACTCAGAGAGTAGGGACTGTGGCCGCAGGACGCAGCACAGCCTCTTGCTCAGAGCATCAAAACCAATAATGTTCCATGAATGAAACTGCTCAGGACCTTGGCACAGATGAGGCAGGATGAGAAAGGGCTGGGGTAGCAGACAATGCATTTAATAAGGAAAGAGGCACTTTCCTCCTAAAACACTTATGCAGGAACGATGCAGATGGAAAAAGCCTTGAAAGCTAAAAGAACCTGTAGATCACATGGATGGGAATAGAGCACCACTGAAAGTTCTTGAGAAAGAGCACATAAGGAAGATTATTTTCCATCAGATACTCAGGAATAGCATCACCCAACAAAAATATAATGGGAGCCACATGTGGGCCCATTTACGCAATTTTACATTTTCTGTAAGCCACATTGTAAAAGGTAACAATGAGCAGGTGAAATTCATAATAATGATATTTTTATTTATTCCAATTTCTCCAAAATATTATCATTTCAACATGTAATCAACAAAAAAATTAATAATAAGATATTTTACATTCTGTTTCTTCATGGCCTGTGTTTGACAGCCAATATGTATTTTACACTTGAAGCACATTTCATTCTGAACTACTCGCATTTTCAGGGCTTGATAGCCACGGTGGCTAGTGACTACCATATTGAACATATCAACTCTGGGAGCGAAGAAATCATCTGGGACTAATCCAGGATGATAATAGTGATGAGAATGAGGACAGTATTGGGAATGGTGGGAAAGGCAAGTGCATGACACTCCACTGGCAGAATTAGTGTGTCAGCTTATCTGAGAGAGCCTCATAACTGGAAATGTATATTTACACATTTGGCCTTCAGTGTGCATTGGAAAGGAGAATCGATTCACATACAAGCTGTGATTTTGTTCATATTTCTGTTCTCAAAGATAACTATTTGTTAGTGAAATCTACCACCTTTATCCAAGCCATGAAAATAGTGAAAATACTTTCAGAGGCTGATTCCCAATGTGGAATACAAGATTTGTGAAATTTAAGCATACTTGGTAGAACTCAAACCCATTTTTGTGCTATGGGTCACAGTAAATTCAATTCAACAACCATTGAGTGAGTTCCTACTAATTGGAAGCTCGAGCCACTGAGAAATTATCCTTTGGGGAAAAGTAAGCAAAAGCACAATTTATGAATTTACTAGTTTTTTTTTCTCCTGGTTATATAATTCGCTAATGCTTGCAGACTTATGGTGTGTCTATGTGGTATGAACACATACAAATATATTTGACTAGACTTTATGTTTAGCCATATTAGAGATTATCTAGTCTTTAAGATCTACTTTCTTCATTTTACAACTGAAAAACTGAATAAGAACAAAGACTTGTCCAAATGTAGACAATGAAAGACTGAGAGAATCCTGGACTCATCCCCTTTGTTGGCAAGTGTTTATTCAGGGGCTTGTTTCTTTTACACAGTGTACTGAGTTTTATAGACTTTGATCAATTCCATCCATTTGACATAAAAAAACAAACAAATGTGCACACACATTACGCCATTTTTGAAGATTTTTCTATGGCTGTGTGTGATAAATGAATAGAATATGTAAATTTATTAAATAATTTCCCATTTATGGGAATAGTCTAAGTGTATATGTTTGTACTAAAGTAAATAAGCAAAGACCTTAAGGCTCTTTATCACCAAATTTAATTTTTCCCCAAAATGTATCTTCATATTAGCAGATAACTCTTTTACTCTTATGAGCATCTTTAACATATCTTTTTAAATGATCTGGATTGACTGTCTAGACTGCTTCAAGTTCCCTGGATAATTTCTCAACCGCCTCCTTACTCTGACAGTGTGCATGTGACCTTGAGTTAAATTAGAGAGCTTTTTTTTCTTCTAAATGTTTCATATGCACTACATACGGCACTTACTATTGGCAATTTCTGCTTTAAACGTATAGGGGAAATTTTCCTATTGAGAAATATTAAATACCACTTATCTGAGATTATCAGGTTACATGACTGCATATTTCCAGGCTTTTCTTTCTGAAAACGCATCCATTGTTATTGAAATTTAAAGAAATTAATGCATTTTTAATCAAATCAATACACATTTGCTATAATAAGCACACAATCCATTTTGAATTGTGTACTATTTTTTGAGACTAATAAAATCACTGCAGGCCAAGAAACAAGTATTGAAACTTAACTAAAGATATATACATATATAATCTTCATTGCTAAGAATAAGGTTATTTCATCAAGAACATCAGATAAATTCAAGGGTTTGATAAAATCAGGAACATCCTGGAATAGGAGGCAGATATTCAGACATTGTTTTGTTCTGCTTTTTCACATGACAATGTAGGCAATTAAGACTCATAAATTAGTTTAAAGGGCACTCACTTTTTCCCAGGAGAATCTTATCTCAGGAGAACTGAGGACCTGAAAGTTGAAACCCTCTGGATCCAAAGGGCAGTCTCCAAATTTGACTTCTTATTTCTTACAGTATGTCAACCTCTGAAAAGTAGGGATATGTCCCAAAACATTCCATAACTTCCCCTAATGATAATAAGACCCACAGAATGTCAAAGACTCTTCGATATTTTCTAATTCCAGTCTTTAATTGCAGATTCAACAAGTAGCTTCAATCACACGTCCAGCTATGAATACCTTTTGAGGCAAATTTCCATGAATTTATTGATCTGTCTCAGAATGCTACATATGTCCTTTATATCTCTGAATTTATATTTGTTAAGCTGCACATAAGTGTGTGGAGTTAGCCCTGCAAGCTTTAAGGCATGTGACCATGGCTGTACAGCCTTCAGATATTTGGTGATCAAGTCTGTATTTACCCTTCTCAGACCCTTCGTGACTTTGTAGACTTCAATCACACTCCCTCCAGCCTTCATCTTTCATATTATTCCATCCAAACTAAAGACATCTGAGGATCTGAAACATTTGGAAGCTTTCCCTTTCATTTCCAGCCAAGACAAAAATAGAGGGTTCCATTGTGCTCTCAAGGAAAAAAAATCTATGTATTTGGTACTTGGGACTGTCTCAAAAAAATGGGATCTTATGAAATACATCTCTATAGAAGGCATGCCAATGGGAGCCAGTTAGACCTTAAGAGACCCAAATACAAATATCTACATCCACTCTCACTCTGAAAAAAAACCACTCTTGCTGGCAGCCACCTTTCATAAGTGAGGATGCTGACTCATTTCCTTCTCAGTATGTGCTGAGGGAAATGTGTTGCCAAAGGAGGAAAGGTACACTGTCCCAAAATATTTCTCCTACAAAATATTTCTCCATTATCTTCCACACAGATGTTGCTGACTTCTTCGATTTAACAACCTCTATGGATTTTTTTTAGGTAAGAATATTTCTCTTAGCATGAGCTGTAAAATGCAACAGACTCTAAGCTGATTTATCAGTTACCTAGATCTCACTGTGAATTGCTTTAATCTGAATGTTTTCCATATTGATAGAACTGACATTGAAAGAAGCATGAGTTGTGACTCGGAGAATAAAACATGGAAGTGCTTGGCAAAGACAAGTTCGGGTTTGAATTGATGCAACACAAAGAAGTATTGGATCTCCAGCATAATCTGTGGTCCATAATCCTTGAGTTGGGGCTGGGAAAGGAGAGAACACAGAGAGAAATGCTACAAGAATGTAGGGAAAAGAGAAGAGGACAATGTGCCCAGACAACTTCATTTTAAAAAGAACGTTAGTTGAAATTGTACATTCATTATCTCATTTAATTCTCATGACTGTCTTGCATAATACATATCATTACGCCCTTTATAGATATGAAAACTAAGGTTTGGAGGGTCTAGTGAAGTTTTCAAAGGCCACACAATTCATCTACCAATTATTAAGTATTATAACTAAACCTTCTATATAAATTTTATACAGTCCTTACAATAATTGGACAAAGCAGATATTACCTGCTCTTTAAAGTTAAGAAAACAAAAGTCTGGAGAGTTTAAGGTATTTTCTAATTATCTGGAGCTCATAAGTGACAGAACTGGAATTAGAACTTCACAGCCACAAACCACAAAGTAGTACTGTTCCTCTAGTTCAAAGTCAAAGCTTTCCTGCTACCCCAACAGCTGCGCAGGGCCTTGATCATTCTAGTTTACTTCTTGAGACTTTGAATCAGTGCTGAGCTCTGTATAACTCCACCTACTTTCCTTTGCTGATTAAGATTATCAAGCAAATTTTCACTGTTTCCTCAGTTATACATGTTGGCTCAAAAAGCCTTTGGCAGAAAATCAGGTATCCTGGGTAATTATTTCAGACCTTCCCATAGTTGGTTGAATGTCTCTTGACTAGCTATGAAAATAGGAATGGACATGCTCCTAGCAAAAATTCTGTGATCCTAATAGAGTCTTCTATCAAACTGATATATCATAAATCTTTTCCTGAATATTTAAACTAAGTATATGCTCAGGAGGTCCTGGAAGAAAGTGGAGATCTGAAATAAAGGATGTGCTGTTTAACCTCCACCGTTAATCCTGCCACACTTGAGGTGATATCATGTACCTGTTGTGTTACTGGTGTGAATACTACATAATACCAGCCTGGCTTCCGTTTGATTAATTTGTTCTGAATCTGGATTCCAAACTATCACCAAAAATAAAGCATTTATTCATTCAATATCTTTTGAACACCAAATACGTGCCAAAAAAAGAGGAACAGAAATGAATATTGACATTTGAATGGGGACCTGTGGGTTTCACAGCATAGAGGAGCAGCCAGACAATTAATTTTTATAGCTAGCTAACTTTTTTTTTTTAAGAGAGGGACAGTGAGAGAGAGAGAAAGAGAGAATCAATTTTATTTCAGTTTTTCATGTGGCCCTCATTGCCGAGACTCTATTGTGTACGTGGTGCTGGGGTTCGAAATCGCGTACTTGTGCATGCCCGGCAAGCGCTGCAATCACCAAGCCACCACACCAGCCTCAACTAGCTAACTTTTAATGAGTAGCCAGTATATGCCAGGCACACTTCAAGCACCTTACAAGTATTATCTCATTGAATCTTTATGCCAGCTCTGTAAGTACTAGTGATGTCCTCATTTGATAGATGAAGAAACTGAGTCTAAGGGAGTTAACCTGTGTAAAATGGTAGAACTGGGATTGGACGTTAGCCTTTAGGTTTCAGTATACTGCCCCTGCTTGCTGTGCCACCTTCTCATTATACTCGTAATAACAGTTACAATAGGGGCTGGGGTGGTGGCTTGGTGGTTATGGTGCTTGCCTGGCATGAGCAAGTACACGGGTTCAAACCCCAGCACCCATGTATACAACTAAGTGTCAGAGCAATGAAAGCCATGTGAAAAACCAATAAAAATTGATTCTCTGGGCTACAGCAATGGCTCAGCAGTTACAGCGCTTGCCTGGCATGCGTGAGTATGTGAGTTCAAACCCCAGTACCACGTGTACTACAAATATTTGGAGCAATGAAGGCCATGTGAAAAACTAAAAAACTTGATTCTTTAAAAAAAAAAAAATTGATTCTGTCTGTCTCTCTCTCTCACTGTCCTTCTCTCTTTAAAAAAAAAAAAAAAAAAAAAAGAGTTACAATAAAGGTATCTATTAGACATGGTGGGAGCACAAGACCCAGCTAGGCTTCAGAAATTTCTGGAAAGAGGCCACTTTTTTTTTTTTTTTTGGAGAAAATGAATTTTAAAAAAAAGTTTTTCCCCCAGTACTGATTTATCAAATACATTTCAACTAAAAATTATTTATTTTTATACCATCAATATTAGCATTGAGAAAATTTTTATTTCATTAAAGGAAAAGTGATCTGGGGAAACTCATTCACTTTGGAAATTATTTTATTCAAGTTGTTTGTTTTAATTCAACACAAACTCTAGAACTTAGGACAAGTTATCACGAGGATAAATTCTGAGTAGGTACAAAGCTACGGAGCAAATGATAAACTTAATGACTTCAAACATAGTGTTTAACAAACCAGAAAAAGGTGTTTCTTTTTAGGGCTCCCTTAATTGTGCTTCAATTAAAAAAAAAAAGTTTTCAAAGGAATGTGATTTGCTTCATTAAAAAAAAAAAAAAGGAGCAGGGAAGTGGTAAATGTTTTCTGAAAACACCAACCTGAGCCTCTATCAATACTGATGTTTACTTCTGATGTCCTGGGACAACCTTGCTTGACTTTTTCCTGTTATTTTCCATAAATAGAGCTCTCAATCCCAACTCCAGACTAGTCCGTAAAAACAGATCTGCCCATAGGCTAGGTTTCAGGGGGTCACAAAGGCAGAAGAAGGAACAAAACCCGAATTGCCTACTATTTTGTCCCTGGCCTGCTACACAAGCCAGCCATTGTGTAACCTCTGGGAGAAGGTGAGATTCTGTAGAGCTTTCTCACTGGAGGATAGGTCATAAGGAAGCCAGAATAAACAACACAGCTTCTAGGGTCCTGCCCATGTGAACTTATGACAAAGGGTATTGAGGAACTCCACCAACACCTCTCACCCACCCCAGCAAAACCTAAGGCAGAGTTCTGAGCCACACCTGACCTTCAGAACAACTCTCAGCACAATCTGTAGGTTGAAAGTCTAGACACCGTCCAAGCACTGGTGGGTTAAGAGCTTTTTAGACTCATTCCCAACCTCTTCCCTCCCCCTCTTAACATAGAGCCCTGTCCACGCCTTCACAAATCTCCAGGAGAGGGCTTATTTACCCACCTTTTACCTAACTACTTGAAGTATTTCTCAAAGTGAATCCAGAGACCATCACTTCGGAATTACTTAAGGTATTCCTAAATAGTAAGATTCCTGGTGCCTACCTCAGAATGCAAATTTTCAACAAGCCTTCTAGCTGATATTGATGCATCCTAAAATTTAAGCACAATTTCTGGAAATCATTATGTCAAATGAAAAAAGCAGACACAGAAAGACAAGTTCCATAAGTTCTCAATCATTTGTAGAAACTGAAAAACTCAATCTCATAGAAGAACAAAATGAAATATGGTCACTAGAAACTGCAAAGAGCAAGAAGAAGAGAAGATGCAAAGAAGTTCAGAAAACGGCACCAAAACACAGAGAGGAAGAAATAGTTCTGATTTTTCAGCATAGCATAGTAAGGTAACTGGATATATTTCAAAATATGTAGAAGAATATGGAATTTCCAACATGTAAAAATGATTAATGTTTGAAGAGATCGAAATGTTTATTACCATGACTTTTTTATTGTTTTTATAGATATACATGACATTAGAATATACCATGACATAATTTTAAAAGTACAGAGTATAGCTTTTTCAAATTCAGTCCTCAGTATTTCTCCTTACCCTCTTTTTCTCTCCTCCATTCTTTTTAGTTATACATGACAATAAAATGCCCAATGACCTAAAAGTGTGTAGTATAACTAGTTTCAATTCAGTCCCCAGTGTTGCCCCTTACCCTCCCTTCCTTCCACCCCGTGTTGTTTCCGGATATACATGACAATAGAATAATCAATTATATAATTATAAAAGTATGGAGTGCAATATTTCAATTACATCCCCATTAGTTCCCCTTCCCCCATACCCTGGCCTGTTTTCTCCCTGCTCTACTGATCTATTATTTACTAATAGTCTTTTTTAAATTGAGTGACTTGTTGATGAACATGTTGATGAGATTCACTATGGTATGTTCATAAAGGAATACAGGAAAGTTAAGGGTGTTTCATTCTACAAGCTTTCCCTATCTCATCCGTCCTTCCTGTTTCCTCTTTATCATTGTGATGCGGGGTTTTTGAGATGAGGCTGGAATCTCTGCTCCCTTTGGTGCCGGTGAATGGAGTCTGGGCCCCTACAGATTCCAGCAGCCAAAACAGCCTGCTTCTAGTGTTTGCAGCCATTCCCAGATAAAACTGGGAATTTGGGCTGATTGCAGGTACCTCAAGTCTCTGCAGCCCAAAAGTGTTAGCAGCTACCCTATCCAGCTAAGAGCTGGGATTTCTGAGGCACATTGCAGCTCTTGGTGTGGGAACGCACCCTGGGTCCTTGTCTCCCGAATATGAAGAATAAAATCCATGGACAATCACGGAAGGAGGAGTAAAAGGAGTAGGATTTATTTAGGAAGAAGATTAGAGACTCCGCAAGGCGGAGGGGTTCCTGGAAGCAGGATACCCTCTAATGGAGGTTAGGCCAGGAGTTCTGTAGATTTTCGGCGTGAGCATAATTAACATTCATGCAAAGCAGGCATTGAGAAATGCATCAACTCCATTGGTTAAAATCTATGTAAAACAGGCATTGAAACTGGTCAGGAACACCACTGGTTAAGACAAAAGGTGACAAATACTTCCTAGTATCCACCAGTGATCACCCCCATCTCTTAGTCAGGGACTTGGGTAAACCTCAAGGTCTTTTTGCATTTGAAGGCCCTGGGCAAGCCTGTGACCACCCCCCATCTTAGTTGGGACAAAGGTGAGCCTCATGGTCTTTTTGCATTTGAAGGCCCTGAGCACGCCCTGTCAATCACTCTCTGCCTCTACCAGCTAGCTCTTGGATAGGGGCCCTCTGTCCTGACTACCTAGCCATTTCACTGTCTCTCCTAATCAGTCTCAATTGTATACCTATATTACCATAATGTATCCCACAAAGGTGTACAAATATTATATGTCACTTAAGAGACCTACAAATAATATTGCTGAGTCTTGCTAACCAGGTGCAAATTAGATATGTAAGTAATAATTTTAGCTCCCAAAGATTAGTCCCTTGTGTTAATACCAAACTGTAATACTGAAAACCCCTGAAAAAAGGAAAGTGATCTAATAAAATGTTCTTTAATCTTTTAGTCATTGGAAGTGCTAAGTTGATTTTTTTTAAATGCATCACAGTGTTTTAACTGAAGAGCCTCAGCGACTGCTCTGATCCTATGCTCTCACTTGACAGAAGAGAAAAGTGAGGGTAGAAGAAAGGTTGCAGCTTTCCAAGGTCAGTCAGCAAGTGGCTTCAACAGAGGACTTGGAATGGCTCCCATTCCAGTGCTCTTTCTACCTCACGGGTTGAATTTCCGTGTGGACCATTTCTAAAATGTATGCATTTAACAACTGCTCTTGGATTTATTCACTTTAATGACTGATTAAATCTTATTTTAAACCCAAAGATGAGCAAGTACAAAACAGACCACTTCTTATATAACTCAAATATTTAAATATTTACAAAGGTCAGCTTTTAGTACTCAGCTTGGGTGTTAGTTACAACTATTCCAGAAAGTGGAAAGATACACATATGCATATGAAAGCCAGGGAAATCCTCAAAGGCAAGCTAGCAAAGCTATTGAATATTCTAGAATCAGGGTCCCCTACCATGCTGCTTGAATATTCACATATTCATTCATCTAACCAACATTTGCTGAGTGCCAACCACGTGCTGGATATTCCAGTGAAGTTACATCTTTTGTGGAAATTGAGTTCCAGGGTTAGTATTGGAGGCAAAGTCAAAATTACCCTTGGCGAAAAAATCCATTAGGAAGGCTTATAATTCCATTTCCCCAAGTTCTTTTTCTGATTGAGCATCAGATGAAGTTGTCAGTTTGCTTTTAGTGGCCATGTCATATGAAAATTGTCTCCTTAAACATCTGAATCACCCTTGCTGTAGAGAGACACTCAGTATGAGAAGGACATAACAACTGAGACCACCTGAGGTCATCTGGGGTTCCCATCTCCCATCTCCTGCTCATTCATCAGGTGCAACAGCAAGTAGAATCATCCACACCATTTATATTATGTTCTTCTCTTTCTTTTCCCCCTTAGGCCACAGAGTTGAGTCCAAGACTTTATTTTCATTTTTGTTTTTGTTTTTTGTTTTTATTTAAGAGACTAGATCTCACTAAATTTCTCAAGCTGCTCCTGAACTCCTGAGTAAAAGTGATCCTCCTGCCTCATCCTCCTGAGTAACTGGGACTATAGGTGTGTACCTCCACACCCTGCTTGAATCCAAGTCATTTAAACCTGAATACATTGACATCTCTTACCAATGGTTATAATCTGTCTTCATTTTGCATATCCTGTTTAGTCATAATGGCTTTTCTCAAATGGACTCACTAACCAACTGAAGAGAAAAATCTAAGAGTCTGACAAGAGGGGGAATCTCCATTTCTTCGTTACTGTTCTCTTAAGCTGGCAACTCAACTACATGTCCAGTGTTTTTCCATCCTGTCACTGACCCCCTAGACTTACTTCTGGCAATTCAACCTGCTGCCGGTCTCTAGACTGAGTAGTGTGTTCTGTGGCTTTGGTACTCTCTGTAGGTAGACTTCAACTCCCTTTGACTCATAGTTCTTGCTTCCCACCATGCTCCATTCTTCACGTAGGCCTACAATTCTGGAACAATTCCAAATAACATATTTAGAACAGCAATAAAGTTTAGTTACACTTCTTTCTGTGGTTTATCCTATCAAATTGCCTAAGCTCTTGGAAAGGAGGGAAAATTGTATATAAATTGTTTCCAGAAACCATTCCATTCACAGCCCATCTATCAACCTTGTACAACAAAGGATACCATGTGGCACAGACTTGTGGGATTCTTGTTTATTAAAGGTAGGATTGACAGCAACAGCTTCTTTCACAGGATCCTCTAACTGGAGGTCATTAAACCCAGTGACTTTTGATTGGTTTTGAATTGGAAACCAAAAGATGACAGACTCCACATTTCCAATCTATAATCTCACAAACCTTTCAACCTAAGCCCAGGGCTTTATTGTCAAGTATCATTCTACATGGGCAGCATAATGAACCTCCAACCAGATCAAGCTCACCCCAGTTGTAGTACAACAGCGGCAGGATTCGTAACTTCTGGAAAATGACCATTTTGACCATTTTGAGCTAACATGTCTCTAACTTTGGGAAGTCTGAAAACAACCTGCCACCAAGACAAATAGTAATGGTACAGCTGGAAAGCACTAAAATTTGGGATCCAGTTGTATTTTATTTGTTTTATTTCACAGTTCTCATTATGTTTCCTGCCTCACTCCTTTTCAATAACCTTACATTAATGAAAGACTTTAAGGAAAAAAAGTTACTAGAAACATGTAAAGAAATATTCTTTAATACATAATTGGTAATTAAAATGTGAGCATGTCCCTAGGGCAGAAAATGATTACTTCTGTTAGGAATTTCAAAGCTAATAAATATAAATACAGCAATATAAATGCACCATTAAATTGCATTGTAACTAGCAAACAGATAGATGAATTATTGAACCATATATAAACTTTGGAACCTGACTGTAGAAAAGGCCAAAAAGACAACCAAAAAAAAAAGTTGAAATTAATTGCACAAGTAGTAGAATCCAGAGGGTAAAATGTTTAAAAATGGAACAGCTGAAGCATTGAAGCATAGATTCTTAAAAGAAGAATCTTAAGTGGAGGAGGGAACAGAAGAGAATCAACATAGAAGTTCAAAGGTTATTTTGGTAAATGTACGCTTTGTGGTTTAGATGCAGCACTGATGCCAATTTGATTCTAAAGACAGAATATGTTGCCAGAAGCACAGCTGTGGAAACAAAAGGTGATTATGGTTTGAATATGTAGCACTATGTACCTTTTCAAAGTTTATCATGGTCATGGTGGGGTTTCAGGGCCCAGATTTACCCTCCCACCTTAAACAACTTTAAAAACTAGACTGAACATAAGAACCAATAGTTTTCAGATATCAGACTACAGGGAGCATAGGACAATAATTCCCCAAATGAAGGGAAATAAACCATTAGAGTTCTACCTCAATTGCCCCTTTTACTGCCTGGAGAGAGTTTCTGGACTGTTCCAAAGGAAGGAAACTCAAACAAATCCTGAAGTGAGGAGATAGAGTTGCACATTCAGGAAGGGAGGCCACAGGGGCTAGAATTTAGAGCACACAGGACCAGAGAGGAGAGAGCAGCACAAACAGGACCTATTGATCTCAGAGGGATCCTGCACACCTTCAGCTGTGTGCTGCCCAACACACACAAGTTGGAGACCACTGGAAAGGACCAATGAATGGAGTTCACGCAGATCTGGAAATAATTCATATTCCCTTCTCCACAGTGGGAAAGCCTCATTCCATAGGGCCATAAGGTGGTGAGCTGTGCGGCCTGCTGACTCAGTAGTGGGCAACACCCAGGCTCAAAGTTACTACAGTTCCATCTAACAAACAAAGTTTTAAAAAGTCTACAGGATCACACTGTTTCCAAGTAACTGAAATGTATCCAGAACAAAACTCAAGAATATCTAAAATAAAACAAAAATATCCAGCATGCAACAAGATAAAATTCACAGTAACTGGTAGGCAGCAAAAAGGTACTAAGATGCAAAGAAGCATAATGAAGAGAAAACCTAATTGATAGAAACCAAATTGCAAATTATACAGATGATAGGACAAGTGGACATACACATTAAAACATTTACTATAACTTTATTCCATATTTAAAGAAGGTACAAAGGGTTTCTCGACCTTGGCACTACTGATGTTTGGAACCAGATAATTCTTTGTTGGGGAGGCTGTCCTATGCATTATATGATGATTATGGCACCCCTGACCTCTGATGACTAGGTGCCAGTACCCTCCTCCCCACGCCTGTTGTGACTACCCTAAGTATTTCCAGACATTGCCCAGCATCTCCTGAGGGGAAAAATCATCTCTGGGTGAGAAGCATAAGGTAGAGGTGAGCATAAACAAGTTAAGGAGAGAGACATGGACAGTATGAAAAATGCAATTCAAACCCTATCGATGAAACGTAGGATGTCTGAGGTGAAAAAAATACACATGATGAAATAAAGAGCAAATTAGTAAATGCAGAAGAAAATATAGTAACCTGAATACACAGCAATAGCAACTGTCAAAAAAGAGACAGTCTATCAAGTAGTATAGTAATATACTATATTAGATGCTCAGAGAATGAAGTTAGGTATATCAGCTACAGAGCTGTCCCAGCAACCCTTGCTAATGAAAGCAGATGGCAGGGGGAGCATCACGTTGTGAAGTTGAAAAATAAAACGACAACCATCAATAATAATAATAATATAACAGTTTGAGAACTAATAATTATTGAGGATTTTATACCAGACACTTTTTTAAGCATTTTATGTGTTTATCATACAATATTCACAACAATCCTGAGAAGTAGGTGTTCCCTTTCATAGATAAGGAAACTGAATTTCAGACAGTTTAAATGCCAAATAAAGATCATACAGATCTCATACAAAGTGAGCCCAAATCCATTCTCCCCTCTAGCCTGTGCTTCCACCACCAGGTTTCCAGACACAAAACAACTAGTTGAAAAGAAGCAATTTGAGAGATATTTTGAAGAAGAATTAAAGTGGAATTGGATGACTGACTTGACTGTGTAAAAAAGAAACTACAGTTCAGCAAATGGAAAATATACGATCCAATAAATAGCAGAAGGGTCAAACATAAATAAAACCGTGAACACACATACAACTCCTAGAACTTTTCAGTTGGGGGGAATATGAATGATAATCTCTTACACGCACACACGCGCACACACACACACACTTTTGAATAGTAAAATAAACACAGGTCTGGAGCATTTGCTTTCCTTTCCTCCGTTTGTTGAGTGCTTTAAATGACCTGCTTAGTTTCCCCCTCCTTAACTAAGACACAACCCTAAGACTGCAGATCTAATGGTCACACCCTGTCTACTCAACACCCTGCTTCTCCTGAGTAAATATGTGAACTTTCTACCCCCTGCCTAGCACATGGCAGATTCTTAATAAATATTAGATGTTTCTATTGACAACCAATTAAGCCTTTTGAAATGACTTATGCATATAGACACAGCATTATTGCATAGGCCAGACCCACACTAAAATTGGCTCAGCCTTTTCTTCACGGAATAATCTTATTTACTATCAAATAATGTAGCCAAGACGCAGCGACTGAGGGAAAGAACAGATGTTCTTAGGATTATTTCCCTGCATAGTATATGTTCTTGAAACCCTCTCATGCTAAAGTGCCTAACACCACAGCAGAATGGGAATAGAGTTAACATTTTCCCATAAACAATATTGCCTGTGTTTAGCCATTTTCACAGGAGGGATGAGCTGATGAAGGCAGCCAGTGCAAATGCACAATCTTATGAGCATGATAGAAGCCAGGTGAGCAGTACCCCCACAGGGATCTGTAACATGCAGTTTCCACCTCGGCCCTACACCAAAAGCCTAGCCTTAATCGCTTTATCCCCACATTCTGCTCACACAATTGACATGCCCAGTTAGGGATGGCTTTCTCAGTATGAGATTGCTGTCCTGAGCAACGTGTGAATCAGTTCGCTTTTAAAGAGCCTCTCTATTGCCCTTGGCACCAATGTTTCCTAATGTTTATGTTTTCAAGAGGAGAGTGTTGGTGATAAAGCTCTTTGTCACACAGAGGTGGCTTTTGCTCCGCCAGTTCACAAGATCTCCAGTTTTATTTAATGGCTTAACTGCTTCATAATTGCTCATATTCAGCTGCTCCTAAGCCTGAATGATCTCAGCTTTTAATATGCCTTGTCTAATTTTTAGCCACATCAATCTACACAAGTAGCTCATCACTACTCTGAAATGCTAATGCTTGTCACACATATTTCAATCGCCTTTATAAGACCTTGTTCTTGTATTCATAAATCTCGTTAACATTCTAGGACCTTTATTTTCTTGTCCAATGATTCAAAGATGTATATATATATATTCCTAATTTTCTCCAAGGACAGAATTCTTTTAAAATATGAACTAAAGGACTGGAAAGGTGGTTCAGTGGTAGAGTGTTGCTTGGCAAGCACAAGGACCCAGATTCAAACTCCAACATGACATACACAACTGTGTCAGGAAAAACCAAACCAGAAGAAAAAACAAATAAAAATTGACTCTCTCTCTCTCTCTTAATAAAATATGAACTAAAACATTAATGTTTCCTATATTATTTGTTAGTTGTTTATAGCATTTTATACCCTCTGCCTTCTTTCTATAGTTATTTCTATAGTTTTCTTATTTCCTCTTCTTGTTTGAAAATACCTTAGGATAAGTTAAGGAGATAAAAACAAAAATTAATAGTGGGGCTGGAGAGGTGGCTCAGTTGTAGAGCACTTGCCTGGCATTCACAAGGATCCCAGTTCAATCCCCAGCACCCTCTACACAACTAAGTGGAGGGGGAAAAACAGATGATAAAATAAAATTAACTATTTCTCTCTCCACACCTTCTTTTAAAAAAAAAAAAAGGAATAACAGGGAAGATTGGGTAGTTAGAGACCACTTTAAGACATGGTATATGGGCTGAGACCTAAAAATCAGGATAGATCATTTGCAGTGGAAACCAGCTTGATATTCTCACATCCTGTGGGAGAATAGCAACCTAATCAATGCATTATATGATAGGTACCTGTTTCATCAAAATTATAATTTCTACAGTGAAGCAAGTGATGACATTATCAGAAAGAGGTAAAGATAACAAGAAACAATTGACAGAGACTCCTGAGTCAACTTGAAGTCTAAGGATTCATTGTGAAATATCCCATAACAAAGCAAACTGGACCCAAAGTAAAGATCCATAAATGACCCAGAAGTTGAGGAGGCTCTATTTCCCTGATAAGTATGGAATGAGATAGCCTCTCCAACTCTATTGAGAGGTTTCTATTCCAAGACAGAAACATTTTTCAGGGGCTGGAACAGTGGCTCAGCAGTTGGAAATCTTGCCTGCATGAGTGAAGGTGGTAAAACCAGAACCAGATGAAAAATAAATAAAATTGATTCTCTCTCTCTCTCTCATTTTTTTTCAAATGCCACCTCTATATCTCTGTTATTATTTATTGTGTATCACCTCCACTAAAACATAAACCCAAGAGTGCAGAGACTATTAGTCTGGTTCAAAACTATATACCCAGACCTGGAACAGAGCACATAGTAGGAACTCAATGTGCTACCGAAATGAATAGTACCAACCTCGCATTAGAATGATATGAGTCTCAGTGGGTTGCCCATATGACTATATGGCCTTTTGTCTTAAAGGCAAGCTTTTATAACTAACTTATTTTTATTAGAACTTTATAGTTATACATGGTAATTGGGTTTATTTTGACAAAATCATACATGCATGGAATTCAATTTACTCCATTTCAGCTCCTGATTCCTCCCCCTTTCCCTCCACTATTCTGCTTTCTCTACTCTACTGATCTTTATAACCAAATTTAAATTTGGTATCTTTTTTTTTTTTTCAGAGACAGGTCTCACTACATCACCTATGCACCTATGTTGCCCAGGATGGTCTCAGATTTACAATTTTACTATCTCAGCCTCCTGAGTAGCTAGGACTACAAGCATGTACCACCATGCCCACTTTTTATGCTTTATTTTATTTTTATTTTCATAACACTGAGGACCAAAATACTGCTTTTCACTTGTTAAGCAAATCCTCTACCACCAAGCTACACCACCAGCAAGTATGTATTTTTAAACAAAACTTGCAAATCACGACTTCATTAAGGGGCTGGAGCTGTGGCTCTGCGGTTATGGCAGTGCTTGCCTGGCATTCGCGAGTACGCAAGTTCAAACCTCAGCACCACATACCCAAAGAAGTTTGGGAGCAAGAAAAGGCACATTAAAAACTAAATAAAAAAAATTGTTTCTCTCTTTCTCTCTCTCTCTCTCAAAAAAAAAAAAAAAAAAAAAGACTTCATTAAGAATTTCATCTCACTCCCACCCCAGTCAGAATGGCAAAGATCAAGAATACAAACAACAGATTCTGGAGAGGGTGTGGGGAAAAAAGGGACCTTTATACACTGTTGGTGAGACTGCTGACTAGTACAACCACTCTGAAAAGCAGTATGGAGATTCCTCAAATAATTAGGGACAGAATCACGGTATGACCCAGCTATCTCACTCCTGAGTATTTTCCCAGAAGATATAAATTCGGCATACAGCAGCAACACAGCTACATCAATGTTTACAGTAGCACAATAGCTAAATTATGGAATCAATCAGCTGCCCATCATTGGATGAATGGATCAAGAAACTGTGGTATATATACATACCATGGAATTCTACTCAGTTATTAAAAAATATTAAATCATGGCCTTTGCTGGTAAATGGATGGAGATCAAGAAAATTATGCTGAGTGAAATTAGCCAAACCAGAAACTCAAGGGCTGCATGTTTTCTCTCATATGTGGAAGCTAGAGTACAATATAGGAAAGAGTAAGAACAATAAGTTTAGACAATAGATTCATCAAACACAGCTTACCAATCGAACAGTTCGCAACCTCGAAGTTTAGAGGCATGAGGGATAGAGAGGCAGGGGTGGGAAGAGGGTAAAGAGTGATATATGATGTCTACCTGTATGGAAGTGTAACAGTAAACCACTTCAATGTATAAAACTATAATGAAAACAAAAATTTTATTAAATAGAAATGTCTCTAAAAGAAATAACTATTACAATGGTCCTATGATATTTAAGCTACAAATTCTGACATGACAGACCCAATCATGCTATACCTGGCTCTCTTCCAATGCCATATCCCATAGGCCCAGACCTCGAGAGAGCTCAACCAAGAGGGGCCACAGGAACCTTCTGTCTGGAGCAGGTTCTCATCTAACGTACACTCAGAGCACCACCATGGGTAAGAAGGATGACCATTTGGCTACAATGCCTCAGTTCTCCTCTTCCTCACACTCTATGCTAAGCAAAGAATATATAAGCCTTCTCTTTCTCAACTGCCTACAGCACTATAGGTTAAATAAACATTCAGTGTTTGTTTCAATTGCCACATGTAAATGTCCATTTTCCTTAAAACCAGTGAGGGCATAATCGTTCATGGGACTGTTTGCATTGTACCTCCCTGAATTCATCATTACCACGCACTATACGGTCACTTACAGATCATGGTCTTCATCCAAAACTGAAAAATAAGGCACTAAACATAATTCTCAACTACATGGACCAGACCTTCTACAAATGTTCCAATAAATGATTTGTTCTCTTTCTCCTCCAGTACTTATTACCCTTAATAACACCTGTTATGGCTGAGGCCTTTAGCAAAAAGAATGTTAGCTTTAGCTTTAAATTATATGTTGTTAGTTATAATTTGCCTGCTGGGAAAAATGTTGCTTAAGTAATAAATACATTTTATTAATAGCAATCTTGGTAAGAATTTTAAAGTGTCCACTTCTCAACTACCTTTCTCCTCTTTCCCTAATTTGTGCTACTTTCCAAAAGCTGCAGGTGCTCCCAGGAATGATTATAGCAGCTGGGGCAAGTTCTTCTTAAAAGGCCAATCCTAGAAAAAAATATCTGGATCAGTGGAATTGCTCTCATGGGTTCTGGCCTCCCTTACTGCAATGATATACCTCCACTTAGCACCTCTCCCTTCTCATGAATGTCTTGTGGCATCATTTATCTGATAAATACACTTACACTAAGGCATCAGATGTTCTGCAAGCTTAGTTTGTCACCCCATCCAGGGGTATTTGTGTTTCAATGGGAAAGAAAATGTGATTTTTAAAATGGACAAATGTATTTCTTTCTTTTTTTTTCCCCCCAGGGCTGAGGACCGAACTCAGGGCCTTGCATGTGCTAGGCAAGTGCTCTGCTACTGAGCTAAATCCCCAACCCCAAGAAATGTATTTCTAATAGTATAATTTCAAGTGACAGTAAAAGATCTACAACTGTCTTTTCCTTCTGCCACCAAAAGCCAACCATGTGCCCATCTCTTTTTTTTTTCTTTTTTTTTTAAATTTGTTGAATATGGACTTATAATTGAGGAGGAATCATTATCAAACAATCAAGAACAAATGTATATTTACAAAGTTAACCAAGGCTAATGCCATGTCATGGTTCCCCCCGCTTGGGTTCCCCATGGTTCTATGTTTCCCCCAAAAGAACCCCTGTGTTAAATGGACTTCTTGTGAAGGTTGGAGATGTTCTTCTGAGTTGATTCCCCCATACTCCCTCTCTCCAGTCTCCTAGATATCCTTTCTAATCCCTCCTCCTTCCCTGCCCCCCCTCCCTACAACTCCAGGTATTCTAGGTAAGGTTCCCCCTGTTTGTGTAAAAATTCATCCATGTTGAGGTTATTATTAGCTTAGCCATCTAACATACTGTTTCCTGTTGTATTCTAGCTTCCACAAATGAGAGAAAACATTCGGCCTTTGAGTCTCTGAGATTGGGATACTTCACTTAGCATAATTTTTTCCATCTCCATCCATTTGGCTGCAAAAGCCATAATATCATTTTCTCTAATGGCCAAGTAGTATTCCATTGTATATATGTACCAAAGTTTTTAATCCACTCATCCAGTGAGGAAGGGGCATCTGGATTGGTTCCACAATCTAGCTATAGTAAATTGAGCTGCTATAAACATTGATGAAGCCATATCTCTATAATATGTTCATTCTAATTCTTTTGGGAAAATACCCAGAAGTGGGATAGCTGAGTCATAAGGTGGTTCCCTATGTGCCCAACTTAAGAAGGATTCATTTTATCATTCATTTACCCATTCAGATACCAAATGTTTATTGAAAGCTTATTATAAACCAGTCGTTGAATTAGATGCTGAAAATATGTCACATGACAAACACAGTCCTTGAGTTCACAGAACTCATAACACACAATTCTCTGGATCTTGATTCACAAAAACTACTATCAAAAACACTGAACACCAATTTAACATTTTGGCCAACACACTTCAAAAACTCTTCTCTTGTTAGTGTACTTAAAACTCCCAGAAGTTTCTATACTAATTTCAGCAACAAAGCATTACCTTGCTCTGATTTGTTTCCTGTCTTTTTTTCTTCAGTCCCTATGGGGGAAAAAAAAAAAGAAAACAAAGATATCTGCCAGAAGACTTCCAAAGCTTTTTTTCTTAAAGACTTTAGCTTCAGTTTCAAACTTAGAAAGTGGTGGGACCCCTTGAACAGTTTCTATGTAAAGTGATCCTCAAGGTAGAAGTAGCAGTATTCTTCAAACAGCAAAGTTGTTCAGCACTCCAGAAAGCAGGACGCTTCTCTTCCTGGCAGCCCATCACAGAAAAAGCAGCAGACTAGCTCTGAGCCAGAGATCAAGAGAGTTCAGGCAATAGGAACAATCTAGATATGGTGGTGGGCAACAGCCAGCACCTGGACAAGCGCACCCGGTGTTTAAACATACCAACTGTTCTGATGGTCAGTACCTATGACTTGCCCCTCACATGCCCTTTCCCATCTTTTTTTATTAACTTTTGTGTAGGTTCTGTTTTTACTCAAATCATTGAATTATTTTATTTTGTTCAGCCTTGTTGATTTAAACGTGAATAGTGTGTCTGATCCCATCCTGCAGAAGATAGGGACAAAAGACAGTTTTGTCACTGAAACTTAGTTTGTTACCAAAACATGATAAAATGTATCGAAGAAGCCAGTAATAGACAAGAGGCTTGTTCCTGTATGATGGCAAGGTGCCAGGTGAAATTTTCTGTGGCTCTACAAGGCCATTGTGGATGACAGCAGTGGTTGAAAGCACACTGAACCGAAGTTGCAGTCATACTGAAGCAAAAGGATGTCATTTTAGAGCAAACATTTGCAAATTTGGGGACGGCTGACTTAAATTAGTAGCCTGAATAGAAACTTAATTATTTCTGGAGACAATTTTCAGAGCTGCTCTACCAGACTTTGAAGACCAGGAATTAGAGATACTTTTAGAAACTGTTTGATCTATATATAGGGGGAAGCAAGCTATATAGAGGAAAAGGAAGTACTGGGCTGCTTCTATATGAGGCAGAGCAAAATCTTCTCCAGCAAATTTTCGCATGTGGAGTCATGCTGCAGTTACTTTTAAATGATTAAGATTAATAAATAGAGCATACAAACAACATTACAGACCTTTTAAATGCCGTAAATCAGTGATTATTAGGACATTTGGGGGACCATTTAAGCAGGTGTACAAATCGTAATGGTAACTAAAAGATATGTTATCAAACAAAAAAAAAATAAAACTAAAATCCGTAGATGATGGTGATTGAGATTTTAAATTTCTTTTTTGGTCTGAACCACAAAAATCTGCATCTTAATTTGTCCTACAACTCTGGTCTTCATATATCTATTTTAAGTGAGCATCATCCATATATCTTATGCTTTTACAATGAAAACAATTAATCCTCTTACTACTATCCCCACATCTTCTTGCAAGGTCACAAATGGGTCATAATCAATATATAAGGGACGTTCCTTAATGCCCCCACACACATATCTTTTCACACAATCACCTTCCCAGTCAAGCGGGGCAGTATGGCATTTGGGAAGAGTACTCTTGCACTGTCTTGACCATGCATGTCCTCAGGAATCACAGTCCAAGTGAGTAAAGGGGTCAAGTCACTCATTTTTTGAAAGTTGAACTATTGATTCATATTCATATTCATATTCATATTGTTCATGAATTTCTCCCATTGCCATGATTGATCCAAAACATTCTACTCTATCAAGCTAAACCCTGTCCATACTTCAAACTTTCATTTAAGCTCTAATTCACCCACACACATTCCCCAGTCCATCTACATGAACACTTTGTCCTCTCTGAGCTGATTCCCACCGTAATGACAACACTGTAGAATTTGGGGCCATCCCAACCAGGAGAAATGCCCCTCAACCTCAGACTGCAGGACTGAATAATGTCCACCCCAAAATTCATGTTAATCTGGAACCTCAGAATATGACCTTGTTTGGAAGTAGGTTTTTTTCAAATATATTTAGTTAAGATGAGATCACACGGGATCAGGGTGGACCCTATTCCAATAACTCCTCATAAGAAGAGAGATACAGATATACAGAGGAAAGACAGTCATGCAAAGACAGGATTATGTATGCCTCCACAAGCCAAGGACCACCAAAGATTGCCAGCAACAATTGGAAGCTAGAAAATGCAAGGGAGCACTTTTCCCTACAGCCTTTGGAGCCAGTGTGGCTCTTCCCACACACCTTGATATATGACTTTTCCCTCTACAGCTGTGAGAGATTTCTGTTGTTTTAAGCCACCCAGTTTGTGGGGATTTATCACACCAGTTCTGAGCAAATGTTACATAAGCTATGCTTTATACAGGTTGAGCATCTCTTGTCTGAAAATCTGAAATTCAAAATGCTCTAAAATCTGAAACTTCTCGAACACTGACATATATAACATGTGGAAAATTCTACAACTGACTTCCTGTTTTGGGTCATAGTGAAAACCTACACTAAAACTATTATATAAAACTACCTTCAAGCATGTGTATAAGGTATATATGAAACTAAATGATCTTGGTGTCAAACCTGTGTCCAATCCATGAGATCTCATTATGTAAATGCAAATATTCCAAAATCCCCAAACATCTGAAATCCAAAATAATTCTCATGACAAGCATTTGAATAAGGGTTGCTCAATCTGTACTTTAATTTATTTTGATTTTACAGAGTTTGAGCTCTGGTTATTAATTAATAATCAATACTCATTTGCTAACAGGAAGATACCATATGTTGTTTGTGAATATCAGGGCAGCTGGCCCCTGCAGCCATAGAGGAAAGCTGGTCTCCAAGTAGAGACAATGGACCAATCTTAACATATCTGTGAAGCATGAGAGCCATGCTAAGGAATTTTCCAGTGTAAAGGATAGGTTCAAGACCAAGAGGTGGACAAAAGCATGAGTTGCTTTATTTTTTTTTTTTTTGAGGGAGGGGGCGTGTAGTGATTACTACCTCAAATATATTTTCTGTTCAAAAGCATATTCTCTCTCCTACACGTTATTTTTATTTCATTCCTCTCTTAAATGGGGGATATAGGATTGTAAGCAGAGGCAAAAATTCTTTTTAAGAGTCATTTTGCTGTGAGCCTTTGATATGCTAATATCATTGCCATATAGAGTTCTCAAATTTCCCATATGATCATGGATCACTTTGGGTTGGGGAGCGTATTCAGGGAATAATATTTTAAGTTATACATTTTAGAAAGCTTACTCAATTAATATCCCTTGCCTCTTTCCACAAGAATGTTTGGACCAAAAGTAAAAGAAAAAGTGATTCAGAATGGTCTGAATGGTAAGAATTATTTTCTAATGTAATAAGTTCTTCATGTGGGTCTCTGAGGATGGTTAATGCAGCCAATTGGTGATGTCATCAAGCCCTGTGGGCTTCATCTCTCCTCTTTGCCTTCCTCAGCACATGGTGTGACTGCAACTACCCAAGCCACCAGAACTTCACATGCCAGCCAATTTCCACCAGAAAAACAAAGATTTTCTTTGTTTCCTATCTTCTGTTTCTTTTAGTCAAAGAGGCAATCTTTCCCCAAAAGTCTCCTCTCCAATTCCCCATATATCTCATTGGCCACAGTCATGCCACATTTCCAATACTTAACCCAATCACTGGCAAGAAAAATTAGGCCACCATGATTGGCTTAGATATCCCACGTTCATGATTTATTTGCTAGGATTGGGAAGGGAGCCCCTCAGAGTAAATGAATCACATTTCCCGATAGTGTGGAGGGAAAAAACTACTCAATAAATCTGTAGCTGCTCAATGCTCCACACATTATTTGGTCCTGGATAGCTATCCACTCCTATACCAATGGAATCACAACTTTGTGCAGTACAATCGTGTGTTCAGCCATCATGTTTTTCAGTCAGTGCTTACCTAAGCCACTCCTAAAAATCCCAATCATTGTTTCCAGATAACGTGTTGAGCATCTCTAATCTAAAAATCCAAAATCCAAAATGTTTCCAAAATCTGACAATGCTACAACTAAAAAAATTCCACATTGTGAAACTTTGTCCCATGCACAAAATTACTAATATTACTATATAAAGTTAACTTCAAGCTATGTATATGAGATGTACATGAAATATAAATGAATTTTGCATTTAGACTTATCCCCCAAAAAGCTTATTACGTATATGTAAACATTCCAAAATAAAAAAAAAAAATCTCCAATCTAAAATACTTTTGGTTCCAAGCATTTTGTATAAGGTATATATTCAACTTGTATTAACTTTCCCAGACCCTTGTAATCATAGCGTATACTTTTGGTCAATGATATATGAATGAAAGTCTTCTGGGGCCTTCTGATATATCCATATATCTGTTTGTGTATCTATCAGTCTCTCTACACACATAGAAAAGGCAAAGAATTGGCTGCTACTTCCTCTCCCACTTATCCCCACCCTCCTTCTTTGTGCCTGTGAATATGGTCATGTTTCCAGGAGCTGTGGCAGTCATCTTGTGGCTCTGAGGTAACCAATCCCCAAGAGTCAGATTCCAACACACTGAAAATGATTAGACAAAAGATAAGATAAAAAGTCTCATTGATGTCATCACTGAGTCACAGAATCCACCCTAGAACACATTTTGCATTGTATCTATTCACATCAGGCAGAACATTCCAGACAGAGAGCAATACTTTGGAATAGCTAAATTCTAGAGTGGAGATACTATTATGGCTGAGTAAGCCCTGTCCTTTATCCCACCAAGAAAAAAAAAGAGAGAGAAATATTGGTTTGGGGAATAGTACGTCAAAAACAGAAAGACAAGCACGTACAAAGGTAGGTTTGCCTAGAGCTTTGGCTCATCCTGCACAGCTGGACATGCACCAGGGAACCAATCAGAGGTGCCATGAACCACCTATGTTGGGAGAGGGTGTGCACAGGACTACTCTCTTTGAAGCAGCAATTGGGGCCCCCAAGAGGATAAGGGATGGGGAGAAGAGGCAGCTGTTTTCCTGCAAGGATTCCAGGATCATCATTTTAGCCAGATCTTGTCTGCACAAAATTGTGAAGTAGAAGAAATTTTGGCCATCAATGATGGTTCTATATGACCCACCTACCCCCAAACCCAGGATGGTCCTGGTAGAAAATAACTTTCTTTTTAATTTCCCTTCACTCCTCCCACTCACCACCACCAAGTCCACTTCTCAATCCCCTGCTCATTTGTAACCACAGTTTTGTAAAGTGCAGGCAAAGTGCGGAACTTTGCTTCAAAAGCGGGAACTGAAAATATCAGTAGTAAAATGAGATGAGCCAGCAGAGCAAAAGCACATGCCTGGTGCCGCACCCAGCAAAGAGGAGCCTAACCAGAGCATGGGATCAGCTTGCTCACTTCCCTTAAATCATTACCATGCCTTCATTGTAACTAATTGCACCTTGTGACCAAAGCCTCCATCACGAATTTTCAGCATGGATCCTGGAAGTTTACAACTCTTTCATATACTTGCATATTATCTTAGTCTAAGAAATACATAAAATTTATTCATGCTTCTAAAGTTTTAAAATTAGAGTTCAGGTCAAATGAAGCAGGAAGGAGAGAAGAATCAGGAATGGAGGATAAGGAAAAGAGAAAGGATGAATTTCCTTTCTAGAGATCTCCATAGAGGTTAATCATTCCACAACCTTCCCTATTTAGCCAAGGAAGGGAGAAATTAGTTTTGTATCAACATAAAAAATCTGTATTGCTACAATTCTTTTCCAGTACTTTTCTCAAGGGACTCATAATTTTAATTTCAACACAAATTTGTCAGACTGGAGGGTGGGAGAATTTTAATCACATATTATTCACACGGAAGCACAAAAAGTATACAAAAAGTATTGCTTTTCTTGCCTTCTAGTTCTTTTATACATCAGTGATATGGATGAGCCTATCAGTTAGGTTCAGAATTGATGTAGGGACATAAAAAGGCTTAAGAAGGCTTCTTAAGCTTAACGATGTTATCCCTCATTGAGCTTTCGAATCGGGGAATTATCAGGACTGACAAACATTCACCAAAATATCACCATAATTACTGCTTTTCTGATCATTTCTGTTCCATTCAATCCCTGAAGGTACTATGGGTTCAAGTCAATCCTCCTTTTCACTCAAGAAAGAGTGTGGGTCAGGGAGGTGGTAAGGAAGTGCCCCCATGCCTGCTTCTAAAGCTCCAGGTACTTACTCTGGCTCTACCTCCCAGGCTTCCCAGTCCAGCCCCTCTGGTTGTCACTGGTCTTGCATCCCATGACCATGTCTGGTTTCCATCTCTACAGTGCCCACAGACATCAACCTTGACTTGTTCTGAGCACTGCATTCTCATCTGGACAGGCATTCAGAGTTCTCATGGCCCTGCAGTGAGTTGAGTTAGTCCTACTTCCCATCCCTTAACTCCCAGTTGTGCGAACACAAGTCCCCCTAGAGAGGGATTGAACATTGGCAAAAATGTTTTCTGTCAGCTCTGACAGGCAAGTAAAGCAAATGGTGAATGATCATGGATTTGAATTTTATATGTGTTCAAAAAAACCTAATTTGTAAATAGTTCTGTTCCAGGAGTTGGAAGACCTCCAAGTAGCTGGATAACCCTGATCAGCTCACTCAGTTTTCTAAAGTCTGTGATCAAAATATTTGAATTACTCAAACCTCAAAGTCTCTTCTAGATCTACAATTCCATGTTTTGATGAAGTGAGTGGATCAGAAAAAAACTGGTATGTAATCTTTCTGGTAATACACATTTTTTAAAATAACATAAAAAGCCTTTTAAAGGACCTGGGAGATGGCATGAGGCAAGCAAAAGTCAGGAGAGCTGAATTCTGCTCTATTCTTCCATCCCTCTTCAAGAGCAGGCAACTGAGATGTGGTGCCAGGCAGACTGGCTAGTAACCCAAAAAAATCAGAAGCATATACCTCCAGGATTCCTAAACTCCAGCCACTTCCCCAGATCAGTAAAAGTTAACTCATGATTAGAAAGGTAGGTCTGCAGTACTGGAATCTGATTAAAGTTTCAGAAGCTTTGGTTCAAAAATATTTGATTGTTAATCTCACTTGTCATCTTGACTGGGCTAAGGGACACACAGAAAGTTGGCAAACATTATTTTTAGGTGTCTTGAAAGTGTTTCTGGAAGACATGAGCATTTGAATTGGTAAATTGAGTAAAGAAGATTGCCTTCACCAATGTAAGCAAGAATCATCCAATCTGCTGAAGGCCCAAATACAACAAAAAACATGGAGGAATGGTGAATTTTCTATTTTTGCCAGATATCCATCTTCTGCTCTTGGACATCAGGGCTTCTGGTTCTCAAGTCTTCAAGACTGGCAATGAATTACACAACCAGCTTATCTGACTCTCCGGCCTGCAGATGACAGATCATGGTATTTTTTTTTCTTGACCTTCATAACTTCATAAGCCAATTCCCATAATGAATGTTGCCTTCATACACACACACACACACACACACACACACACACACACACATATACAATATATATACACACACACTATTGGTTCTATTTTTCTGGAGAGCCCTGTCTAACACAGTATATTACCAATTTGCTTTTCACTTGAAATCTATCTGAATATTAAGTTTTAAAAGGTTCTAGCTTAAAGCATATACAATAAAATAAATATTCAAATACAGCACAATGTATAAAGATTTGTCTTAGTTTAATCTTGTTCTCAATAAAAGTACAACAAACATACAAATGCCTATATTTATCTAGCTAAGGTAAGCAGGATATCAAGAAAGTAAGACACCATGAAAAATCTGCCCTGCATTTCCCATTTCCTCTGCTGTATTAGTTCTTTGCTGTTGTTAAACCAAAATACCTGAGCCTGGATACTTTTTAAAGAAAAGTAGTTTATTTAGCTCAGCATTCTGGAAGTTGAAAGTCCAAGATCAGGTGGCCCCATCTGTTTAGTCTCTGGTGTGCGCCTCATAGCAGATGGCATCACAATGGCTGGAACATGCAGAAGAGATATCATAGTGAAACAGGAAGCTGCAGAGATTCAGGGGCCAGGTTTGCTCTTTTTATAACAACTCACTTTCACAGGATGCAACTAAGGTCATGTGAGAACTACATTAATCCCTTTCCAGAGTAGCACCACCTGTAACCATCTAATCACCTCCTGCTCCACTCTTCCTCTTAAAGGTTTCAGCAGTGCTCAACATCACCACACTGAGAACCATCATATCCAAATCTAGCACCTGGCATACACAGCCAATTTATGCTGCTCTTCAATCGATTTTCACTTCCCAGAAGTCTTATTCTTAGCTTACTGTCAACTAGTCTCTTTATGAATAAATGCTTTTATCTTATAGTAGCTTAAGGTATTTCTTTTTCCAGGTATATTTGCATATACATATGTGAAAGCTTCAAACCATCAACCTTACATTTAAGGAATTAATTACAGTGTGAGGGGAGGGAACAGGATGGAAAATAGGAAAAGTGTTGGGTGGAAAATGTTCAGTTGGCCAGCTCACTTTGTCAAAGCCCAAGGGAGAGAGAGTTGCAAACAGATATCAAGGAATTTAAACCAAAAAGTGCCAACTGCTGAACTTTTAGATTTCTTTTAGGTGCAAGTGACAAAAAACATAATTCAAATCAGCTTGGGCAAATATGTGACTTTACTGGCTCATAATATTCAGGAAAGAAAAGAACAATAAAACATAGGAAGAGCAGGAACATTTCTAAACCTCCAAAATCACTACAATGGAGAACTAATGGGCACACTGGGCTATCACACTATTTATCCTTCCTGCTTTTCTGCCCATCAGCCTTATTTTCTTTCCCTGATGCTTGGCATTCTTCAAATTAGAGGACACATGGTGTTTGACAGTTGCTAAATTAAGTCTGTAAGACATCCTGCAGACTTAACCCTAAGAAAGATGTTGCCCTCAATCTCTCTTTTTGATAGCTTAAAAAGTATTTGACCTTGAATCAGACCTCTATTGTGTACCCACCCCCTCACTGAATCTAGACTGTAAAACATGAAACTATAGAGACTTGAAGAATTACAAGGTATGGGTGGGGAGGAAAGGGAGATAAATCCTGAAAGAACTGAGGAAAATCTCACAGTGGCCCATTAAAGGAGACAGAAAACAAAAGGGAAGAGTGTGCACCTGGAAGACTAGTTAGTTGTCCAGGCTGTCTCAGAGAGAAATGATAACATGCAGCTGCCCTCCAGGAGAAAGTCAAGGCCAAGAAAGTCATCTCTAGCCACCTAAAATAAGAGGGAGGCAGAAGATGGTCAGATTACTCCGGGGTACCTAACACCAAGGTTGGCAACATGTAAGCAGCTGCACTACCCCTACCGAACCTCAGAGAAATGTCAACTCAATACATAATGAAAAAGTGGACTCCTTTGAACTGTTGACTGTTGATAACTCTTAGTTGTGAACGCAGTGAGGTTTTTGTTGTTTGGGTTTTTTTTTTTTCCTCTCTCTCTCTCCCCACCCTTCCTTTAAAGGAAGTTGCTAAACTTGTTACTGGAAAGAGTCTGATTCCTTAGATTGTTCCATATGCCCAAATCTGACAGCTACACTGGCACACTTTGATTCCCCATTTCAAAAACGTGTGTGGAGACGCAACTGAGCGACTTCCATGTCACATCCTGTTCTCTCAACCCAGCTTTGACATTTGCAGAGGACTCTTCCAAAGGAATAAACTAAGCGCAGATAGAACTCAATCTTTTTCCTTTAAGCCATCTCTTGCTTTAACATATTCTTCATCAAAGATGCACTAGAAAACACTGTCTAGTGCGTAGAGAAGGTGTAATTTTTCAGTTTCTCACTGAGACGCAGGTTGGCAAATAGGTTAATTTTAACTTCACAGATTGCAAGGTGTGTGAACAGAACAGCTATATCAAGAACAAAATAGAGCTGAGACGAAAGAGCTGCTCTGAACCACCTAGCTACTTCATCCCTAAGGTCATAGAAGGCATCAGGGACTGTCGCATTAACCTACTGAGGAACCGTGACAATATATGTCCCTTTAATCTTTATCAAGAATAAAAAAGTGCATAGAACATGGAAGGAAGAGGGGATGCCCAAATTTTTCATAGATAATACTTAGAGCTTATATTTATTGAGTGCTTACTACATGCCAGGCAGTTGGCTACAAGTATGACATGCTCATTTAATCCTTATAGAAACTCTTTGATAAAGAAGACAGTTTCAGTTTCTTAGAATAGGCAATCTAGGGATCAAGAAAACTAAATAATTGTCTGAAACCACAAAACTAGTATGTGGTGGTGGATTTGCACTGAAATCTCTACTTCATTTCTCTACTCTGTCTCTTGCCAAAAAAAAGAAAAAGAAAAACTCAGTGACAAGAAAAGATCCTCTACTGTTGACCCCCAGTTGCCAGTCCTCCTACACAGTTTGTGGATGATCCAGCATCCGCTTGTTTCATCTTCCACCAGAAAAGTAAGCAAGTAGGGACCAAGAGCAAGGGAAACAGAAACAGAGTGATTAATTTGACTCACATTGGTACCAAACACAAGGAAGTAATTAAAACCAATGGGTAGAGTGAAATGTGGGATTATCTGCATGTTTCAATTATCAAAACTATTCTCTGTTCCTCATGAACCCACCTAATCAAGTTGCCTCCAAAGCAGTTTTGTTTGCTTTGCCCTTTTACCTACCTAATTAGCCTAGACAAAGAGTCCACTTCTGATTTCAGATGAACAAAGTCATTCTACATGGAACGTAACTGGTTCTACAAGTAATACAAGAGCAAGGTCCCACCCTGAGATTAAACACAATTTAAGGCCAGTAATGAACAAGATCATTAAGTCATTTTAAGGCCTCTTACTCCTACTGACTATTAAAACCAAGCTGTGTTTATTCATCTACAAATACCAGAAAAGTCCAAAGAGGAATATGCTTACCTTCATAATAAATGGATCCAAGAAGGATATGTATGCTTACCTTAATAATGAGTAACTCTGGAAGTGATTAGCTTACGAGTGAATTAGATTCATATTTATGTAATTTCCTGGGTACTGACCATAGTTCCAAGGTTGAAAAACACATACAAACACACTCAAACAAATGTTTTCAATGATAATATGTTGAATTAAGTGAAGCTGTGTTAAACAGTTTAAAAACTGAGTAATAGCCTTGGGATGTTCATAGCTGTCTTCAGGAATGAAAACTGAATGCTATTCCTGTTTGATTTGGGGGTAAAGCAGAGAGAGGGCAGCATAATATGCTGAAGTCTTGGATAAAGTTAGAGTTATCTGAATGCCTTAGAAAAAAGAGAGTTCCCTTTTAAATCTTTTTAACAAAATTCATCCTTTAAATGAAGGATATCTTTTCTAAAGGTCACAACAGCTACTGATTGATATATGGACATTGTGGCAGAAATTATTGACTAAATCCCATATTTTCCCCTTCTCAGAAGCACATGTAGATCGTATCTCCCACTTTCTCCACAGTTAGATGTGACCATGTGGCCACTGTAATGTGAGCAAAAGTGATGGGTGCCACTTCCAAAACTGGCTCATCAGACCCATCCACATATGCCCCTCTACACCCTGTTCCTCTATCACCCACATATTCCTGTAAGCTACATGTTGAAGATGGCACAGCCTCCAACAGTCTGAGACCCTAACACCTTCTTGGGAGACAGCCACTCTACTGACCCATTCACTTGTTCTTATCATCCATCAAGTGTGAAATAAATAAACTTTTATTGTGTTTTAGCCATAACATATTCTGGGGGCTATTTTCATGATAGCCTGCCCTAACTAACACAGACACATTTTTTAGTCAAAAATCAGCTCCAAATTTATCGAAATCATTTTATCTTGACTGATCCCCTAGGTATTACAAAAATCATCTACTATCCACAAACAAATCTCTGCAGTTATTTACCTAGAAGCCGATCCCATGGGCAAGCGCTGCTCATGGAGAAGTAGTCTGACTGCAAATCAGCATCTATAAATCCTAAAACTATTTGCTTCAGGCTCATTTTGAAACAACTTCTGGTTTTCTCTGTCTAAGGAGTCTTGACACATGAAAAGTATCCTTTGCAATTCACAGGCCATGAGTCTCTAGTGATGTTGCCATTTCAGTCTAGCTGGAGAATGAGTACCCATCTCTTGAAGTGGCCCCCAGGAATCTCAGAAGTGAATCTATCATATGCCAGATAGTAGTTATTTAAGTAAGATTACATAAATTGTGCATCAATTTCTATCTCATTGTAGGCATACAGTAAATGTTCAGTGTTTTCAACACTGTGAGGACTAAACCCACAAAAAAGGTACATAAAACCAGTGTGAGGTAAATTCTATTTTCCTCAATATTCCATACAATTACTCTAAAGTATTTTTTTAAAAATAGCTTCAAAACTGTTTTTAAATGATTTGCATATTTACATAAAAACATATAATGTATCTATTGAACCATACAACTTATTTTTCGCCTATGAGAACACTAACACTGCCCTTCCCTCTCCATTATGGAAGAGCCAGCATTTTAAGCAAGTTATTTTGTTCCTCAGCTTCTGATCTCACAGATTGCTAGAATAGGAAATCAGAATAGAGGCCAGAGAAAAGGCCAGTCCTAGGAAGTGGGGAGGGAAATGAGGAGGAGGGTGCAAGAGAAGCTCTGAGGGGAAGAAATAAAGATCTGATCTGAGCTTAGAAACAGGAATAAGAAAGCACTATGCTCAGAAAACCAAGGAACAGGAAGTTGAGAGTAGGAGCACTGGGAGGTGTCCAATAGTTAGTTATGCAGTGATTGATAGGGATGGTGAGTGCATAGTCCCTTCATAGACCACCTGGAACAGCTCAGTGGTGTGATCAGTGTATTAAAATTTCATTAGCCTATACATTATAAATTCAGAGTACTTTTACTTTTCATGTTCAGATCACTAGGACACTCCTTACAAATCAAAATCTCAGCATCCCTGCCCACAAAAATGTTCCCCTCTGCATTATTTACAGGAGTCTCTAAAGAAGTCCTCAGTGCTTACAAAAAACTGCCTACCAGTCACCAGATGCTGTCTTCTATGGTCAATTACTGCTCTCCTTACTGCAAGAGACTCCTGATTGCCACTGTTAGCCCTTCCCTTATAAAACATGTCACTCACTGACTCACAAGTGGGGAACTGGGGTACTAAAGGCTACAGCAAAATGAAAAACCCAAATGAATGACCAGAGTCTGGACCCCCACCTGTCTTCTCATTCAAATTGTCCTCATGTTAAACAATGACCAAAACCATGGTCGGGCACCAGTCTTGGCTTGTTCTGTCATTACACTTTTGTTCCTGATTGTTTGAGATGAATCCCTCCTAATTGTAAGACCATGTTTATCAAATAAAAATAAAAATAAAAACAATGACCAAATTACAAAACTCTCTGGTAATAAGTTCTTTCCATACTTCAATTCTTCCTCTGTTTCATCTAACCTTATTTCTTCATAAACATGTCTTGAAAGCAAAAGAAATCTGATCTCAAAATGGATTCCTGTTCTGGTTTTCGAGGTCTGCCAATAAGTTGTACCATCTAAGGGCATCAGAAGCAGCTATTTTGACCATAACCAGATGGCTGCAGCTTCCCAAATTATCTGTATCTTCAGTGTAACTTTTTTTTTCATTTGTTTTATGGAACTTTTTGTGAGTCTATTGGTATCTTTTATTTCAGCAACAAAAATTCCTCCGAGGAACATCTTTTCAGCCTCCCCCTCAGCTTTTTCCTAATAGTCAAAATTGTGAGGTTAAAATATGAATTGAATAATATCTCCAACTTTATAATGCTGCAAAGAAACATCAGTAACTTCCTGGTAGGACATGCTAATATACAGATGAATTTAGTCTGGGTCCAGAGCCTCCAAATCTCAACTTTCACCTTTTCCCCTCAAACACACACATACAAGCAAATAAATTTTAATAATATATACTTTGTGCACATATATGTACACAGTCATAAGTTAGGTAAGGTTTTGTAGTTGTTTTGGTTTTTTGTTTAGGTTTGGTTTGGCTTGGTTATTTTTGAGAAAGGGTCTCCTCTAAGTTGCCCAGACTGGCCTTGAACTGATGATCCTACTGCCTCAGCCTCCTGAATAGCTGAGATTACAGATGTGTGCCACTGCACCTGGCTTATAAGTTTTATATATGGCTAGAGACAAAGACTGATAAAGATATGTAGGAAGATATAGATAGATTTAGAACATTAGGGAAATAAGATTATTCTGAAACCTGAATTTCACCTAAAATTGAGAAGATGGGAAGAAGACAACTTTGAGCTTATTACAATAAGCGAGTTACAAGTGGGGTTATTTATGAGAATTGAGGTGATTAGGAGAGGATTTAAATGGAAACATCATAACTACTGTTTTTGAAATAAACTCATAAGATTATGTGTTCTCTCTCTCTCTCTCTCTCTCTTGCTCTTCTTTAGAGATGACAAGCTTTATGTTCGTCTCTTCCTCACAAAGGCAGGCTAGGAGATGGTTACGGAAGTTTACACAAGACCAGCAGAACTATCTTTTGTGCACGTCCCACCCCTTCAGCCAGCTCTTTGTGCAGACTGGTGTTACTTTGGCAACACAGTGATAAATAATGCCTTTTCCATGGAGCTTGCCCCGGGAAAGGCTGCAACTGGCAGTTAGGGAGGAGGAAGCTAGATAGAAAAGGGAAGACTGCTGGCTGTCAGATGGGGTGAAGAGCTTAGGGTGGAGAATGTTATTGTAGAAGCAAAGAGGTTGGATTATTAGTCTGCATTTGATACCATTCTTATCCTCAAGTATGTGTGGGAAAGATCACCCAACATGGACAGAGAGAGACTGATCTGGGGAGTAACTCAAGATCATTCACTAAAGTTCTTTGTTTGGGTCCTTGTTTGCTCCAACTATGAAATCAAAAACAATTCCTTATTTATTTTCCAAGGCAATTCTGAGAGTTCAAGATGCTAATGTAATGGTCATTAAATATTTCAATTTTATATTGTCAGGACAGGCTGGATTATGCTGAGGTTAAAAAAAAAAAACAAAGCTAAGATCTCTGTGACTGAACATTCACAAGTTGATTTTTCTTACAAGTACATGCAGATAGGGCAGTTCTTCAGGGCAGCTGTCCTGTCAGGAAGACAGAGCAATACCTGCCTCTTAGATCCTGAGACTACCAGCTCAACACCAGTACTCCTCTACAGCTGCAGTAGCTGTGAGAACCCTAAGGAAACGGGCACCACCACTCACAACGTTGGCCAGGACTGGTCATGTGATATCTCCCAAAGGTAAGGGGAGCAAAGAAGGTACGGTTCTCACAAGCCCCCTGAAGAACTGAGAATTAAAATTCCCTTTCACACAGTTATGTCAGGAAGTACAGGAAATACATTTTAAATGCATAAAATATTTAAAAGTATAGATAATAGTTGAGAGAATTACCAATATGCTTATAAGTGCCTAAAAAGCAAGACTCAGTTACATGCTAAGGGAACTGAAGAAAATTCTAAAAAATAGTTAAATCTCTCAAGGAGCTTTTAGTCTTGTTACAGAGACAAGATCGGCCTCAAAGAATCAAGGCAGTTAGAAATAGTGAAGAGAGCACCCTACTAGTGACAGAGTTCCTAGATTCTGCTACCAGATCCATCACTCAGTATGGACAAGGGCCTTAGCCATCCTCAGGTTCCTCATGTAAAAACTACACATCCACTTTATCCTCCTTAAACGGCTGTGATGAGGGTCAAGTGGAATGACACATGTGTCTGAGCATTGTGGATGATGAAGTGTTCTTCACGTATGAGCTGCAACTGCAGAATAATACAAAACAGAACCATAATGGCACTTGACCCATTTGTTGAGCAATTATTCATTTAAAAACTCTATGCTTTACATTCAATTACTCTTGGAGCAGACCTGTGGATTTATACAGTGTTTCAGTCAGTTTTTTCATTACTGCGACCAAAAGACTTGACAAGAACAATTTTAAGAGAAGTTTCTTTGGTAGCTCTTAGTTTCAGAGGTCTCAGTCTATACATGGCAGGCTCCATTCCTCATGGCTTGAGGTGAGGCTGAACATCATGGCAGAAGAGTGTGGTAGTGGAGAGTGGTACAGGACATTGTGATCACAAAGCAGAGAGAGAGAGAAAGAGAGAGAGAGGCTTCACTTGCCAGACACAAAATATATACCCCACAGGCACACCCCCAAGGACCTACCTCCTCCAATCACACCCCATTTGCCTTCAGTTATCACTTATTTAATCCCTGTCAGGGGATTAATTCACCAAATGGGTTAAGGCTCTAAAAAAACAATCATTTCACCTCTAAGACTTCATACATTGTCTCACATGTGAGCTTTTAGGGGACAACTCACTTCCAAACCATAACAAACAGGAAGAGAGAAGGAAGAGACACTCAATTCCATGTGTTGGGAGTGACTTGAAATGGAGGAACTGGATTCCTAAGTGTTAGAGGTAAAAAGAAGGCAGAGCTGAGTAGCAGAAATGGTTGCTGAGAAATAGTGTCAGGGAAATCTGAGTAATTGTAAGGAAGGGCCCAATGAGGAAGTCATTTTGAAGGCAGGCTGACAAGAGTGGCCTAGATCCAGGTGTTAATAGGACACAGTAGGTTTTTTGATCAGAAAGTGTTATGACAAAAAATGCTGTTTAACAAGATTAGTTAGACATGTATTAAGGATGGGTTAGAGCAGAGAGAGGCTGGGAGCAAGGACCAATACCATTATGTCTCGAATAGAGATAGAGAATGCAAAGGAAGAAAACTTGGCTGTGAAGACAAAAATCAACACATTCTGTCACTGATTAGATAAGGATAATGGAAAGAAGAGAGTCAAAGATGCCCCTTAGTTTGCTTCTAGAAGATAACAAAAACTACTTTGCACCTTTTATCACAGAGAAAGCCATCTTAAATATTTGACACATGGAAATTCTATAATTAATAATAAAAAGAGAGCTAAATACAAATTGTTTGTTTTAGCCTATTTGAAGTGACCACATGAGTTCTCATTAGAGAAATGAAATGTAATTAAGATTTGAGAAGTACAGTTTGCACCTCTGCTCCACTCCTCCCCCTTGATGGCCCTCTCTCCATTACCTCTCTGAAATCCACAGTCTGGATTCCACTTAAGACCTCAGAGAATCTGGCCATATCACAGCTTTTTGAACCTGAAAACTCATTGCACCCTCTCATATACCTTCGTGCTTACCCAACTCAACTGCATCAGGCTTTCACAAGCTGGCAAGTACTTTCTCACCTCCATGTCTCTATTTCTTCAGGTCTCTTGCATAGAGACCTCCCCTCTTTTTCTGTTACGGAATGTGTTTCATGCCTTGCCTTATGCCTCAATGTGAGGTCTGCCTCTAGCATGCAACTTGATTCATTGGGTTTGAGATTATGACTAACAGAATACAGGTTCCTTTATCTCTAGGGTAACCAACTCATCCAGATTTGACATGCACCATCTTATTCAAAACTGAAAGAATCACATCCCAGAAAACCCATCAGTCTCAGGCAAACTGGGATGGTTGGTTACCCTATAATTTCCTTGCTTCATCACAAGTCAAATGACCCGCACAGTGAGCTGCACACAATAGTAAAGAGACATGTAGCCTGTATTTAAGAGGTCTTTCTCTAAGCACTTTATTTGTATTTTTAAAAATTATCATAGCCACCCAGCAATAAAGATGTTAGTATTACCCCATTTTTCAGTTAAGGAAACTGAGCCTGTATTTAAGAGGTCTTTCTCTAAGCACTTTATTTGTATTTTGAAAAATTATCATAGCCACCCAGCAATAAAGATGTTAGTATTACCCCATTTTTCAGTTAAGGAAACTGAGGATCAATGAAAGCAAGTAGCATGTTTATCTGGGAATTAGCAGGGCTAAGATTAGAACCCAGAAAGTCTGAGTTTTACCTCATTCAATGGAGATCCAGACATCAAAGAAACTGGAGTCAGGGATTGGCCAATGTTTCTCCATGTTTGTCCTTAAACCAAGCCCTACTCTTCTTAATAAATAGCCATATATTCTACGTTCCAGGTATGGCAAGGAGTAGTTGGAAAGTGTTCAGTGTTGTTCCTTAAATTGAAGTTAACTGGTTGATAGCTACCGAATGTGAAAAATAAGAGAAATGGATCAAGGGTAAGGGAGTCATGAAAAAAGGAATATTAACTAATTTTCAGCACTACAAAGGAGAAAGGATGGCAATAGTACTTCTAGTTAGAGCTTAAGATAAAACTGCACCCAGGCTGATTCTCTCCCAAGTCTCACCTCCTTTCAGTCAGAGGCAAACCAGGCCCTTTTTGCAACATTTTCTGAGAACATTTCCAAGTATTACTTCTCATTATTCTTATATTATTCCATTTGCATTTTAAGCATACAGTGTAAAGCCTTGAAAACAATGAAACATGCAAATAAGGAAGCTGAAAGTGTTCTTTGAAAAGTTAAGTGATGAAAAGTAATGGCATTCAAGTTCTTTAAATGCAATACATTATCTCTTAAATCGACTCTTTCTCTGCCTTTTCTACCTTCCCCCTGCTTTTGTTACACTCTGCCTTCAAATAAAAAAATTCCACAATAGCAATTTTGTAGGGAAAAGTAACTTTTGAAGTTCGAATTATTTATTTTTAATCTTATAAACATAATGTCTTTCTTGAAAGAAAAGAAGTTTAACATGAGCAGACAGTTCTATCATAATTCCCTAACATTGCTATTTGAGGAATTACATAATTAATAGAGATGCATGCAATAGTGGATATTCTTACGCTTTGGGCTATCATAAGGGTCAAAGGCTTTCTCCCTTTCCAGGTCAGGGCTAGTGACTTGAATTCCACTAAGGATGTTTTCCACCAATTAGATCATCACATAGCCATTCTGGTTTCTTTGTGAAGAGCTACAATTTATCATTGCTGTTTATATAAAATCAACTTTTAAATTATCTTTAATGATCTGCAAGCCCTGAGAAGAAAAAGAACCATTTCTACTTTATTTACCTTCTCTTTTAAAGTGACTTCCATGGGGGCTGGAGCAGAGGCTCAGTGGTTACGGTGTGTGCTTAGCATGCACAAGGATGTGGGTTCAAATCCCAAAACCCTGTACACAACAAAGTGTCGGAGCAATGAAAGCCACATGAAAAACTAAGTAAAATTGATTCTCTCTTTCTTACTTTCCCTTTCTCTCTTAAAAAATAAAATGAAGTAGGGCTGGAGCGGTGGCTCAGTGGTTATGGCGCTTGCCTGGCATGCATGAGTACACCAGTTCAAACCCCAGCACCACGTACACAACTAAGCGTCAGAGCAACGAAGGCCATGTGAAAACCTAAATAAAAAATTGTCTCTCTCTCTCTCTCACCATCCTTTCTCTTTAAAAATAAAATAAAATACAGTGACTTTAATGGCCCCCCAAGGGTATCAGTTCAGAATAAGTGAATCTTCATGATGACAGTGGAGACGGACCCACCAAAACATTCTTTCAAGGATGCTGAGATGGTCAGTAAAAAATTGGGGTACCTAATTTTAAATAAGTCAGCAGATCTCTGCAACCAGGGCATGTCTTCTGGGAACCGTGCCCCAACATTCCATCAACCCAGAGCGCCCTTCTTGGTTCTCACTTCTGAGCCCCAGCCAAACTCCTTCTAGATTCTGGTCCTGTCCCTGCTTCTTCTGAGTGGATAATTTGGGATAGCATTAGCCCTCTGGCAACATGTCTTCTCTAGGAAGATGATTTACTTAAGTTAGAAAGTTCGTAAATATAGGTCTCGGGCGAACCATTCTTTAGGATCTTTTTGTTTTAGATTGCTCTTATTTTTTTCACTACTTCTGAGCTATCTGTTGCTGTTGTTGTTCATTTTATTCTGTTTCCTAAATGATCTTGGTTTTCTTTGGGTTTAGTTTAATGTAGTTTTAGTTTGTTTCATTGTTTATTATTGTTTGTTTCTTTCTTTTCTGTGTCTCTTGATCCTTCTTTTTCATAGTGTTTTCTTCCCGCTTCATGGCTATGACATCACATTTAAGAAAGGGAGATTAAGAAGCTGCGAAGGGTTCTGCTGCTGCTGCTGCTGCATAAGCCTGTTTCTTGAAAGATCTCTCATTTGAGAAGGAAACCCAATGGAGA
This sequence comes from Aplodontia rufa, assembly GCA_004027875.1. Classification (NCBI taxonomy): domain Eukaryota; kingdom Metazoa; phylum Chordata; class Mammalia; order Rodentia; family Aplodontiidae; genus Aplodontia; species Aplodontia rufa. Next base: position 63,709 of record PVKS010003894.1, read on the forward strand.
ACTATCTGTCCATGGGTAAAGTACAAACCAGCAGGCTTTGTTCATGGGGTAAGCTTTAGAGACCCTTACCATGACCCAGCTTCCAAACAAAGAAGGGCTTCCATCCAGGGCACCAGCACCTACACCAAAATCCCCAGCTTTCCTTCAATGGTAGGTCAATTATTTAAGACATGACATCTCAGAATAATTTCTGGGAATAAATTGCTCTTTAGGTATTTAATAATAGAAACAACTTTATATCAGTTTGGGGGCGGGAGGAAATACACATTCTTAGTATAGGTACGTAACCTTTTATTCTCTGAAATCCAAATATCCAAACACCAAATGTCTTTCCTAAGTTTGGACTTGACTGACTCTTCAGGTGGCAAACCTAAACTGGAGGACTGCAGCTATTTATTTATCTTCTTAGTGTGAATGGCTTAGTGTAAATCATGTAAAGAATAGGTCTTTATTTATCTACTTAGTGTAAATAGCCACAGGCATCATGGTAGAAATAGGATAGGGCTTCATTATGAGGTGTTGCTCCGGTCCTTTCTGGGGTGTTATTTAAATATATATATATATATATATATATATATATATATATAATCTCCAAAACATCTTTCTTTCAAGGGTTTTTCTCAAAAGACTGCCACTCAAAAGATAAACTGAAGATAAAACTGATTTCTACTTTTAAAATTGTTGTGTTTTAATAGTTTCTTTGTTGCCTTGGTTAATTTGTTTTGATTTTTTCAAGTCATACCTATGAATTTTGAAAAAAAACTCAAGACTGAGTTTTAGACAGGAGATTCCATTTATTCACAAAATAAGAAAAGTATTAACGATCCATTACATCGTTTGTTTTGTTTTATCACGTGGAATTGATTGCATTGAGTTTTCTTGGCCTCTTCTGATTTCTCCTACATCTGTTCCAACTTTTTATTGTTTTTATGCTGCTGGGGATCAAACTCAGGGCTTCACAGATGCTAGAAAAGCACATCCCACCAAGAGCTATATTTCTTTTAAGAGGGAGGCGGAAGAGGGAGGGATAGATAGAGAAAGGGAGAATGAATTTTATATTATTTTTTCACCTGGTTTTTGTTTTTGCAACACTCAGTTGTGTATGTGGTACTGGAGTTTGAATGAATCTAGGTCCTCGGGCATGCCAGGCAAGCACTCTCCTGTTGAGCCACCATCCCAGTCCCTGCTAGAACCAATTTTTTAAGGAAAAAAAAAAAAAAGAACCAAATCTACTCCTCCTGTCATATGACTTAAGATCTATAGCGAAATACCATTGTGAAAAAAAATGTGAAAATGAAACTTTCATTTAGAAATGGTTCCTCCCAGAAATATTCATATTAGCCACACATAATTCACCAGTTATCTCAGCTGGGCAGAATAATTTTTCCAGTTGCATGTGGAGACATAAGGAAGAACCCAATTAGCCTCCCTGTTAATAGAGCCCAAAGCTATTAATAATAAATCCAAGAGACATAGTTTAATTAAAAAAACCTGAGAAACTATTGTCAGACAGAAATCTCCTAATAAAAAAGTAATTTATAATGCACATCCTAATTAATAATTTACTTTCTAGGATGAAAAAAATTATCAAGAGTAATTACAATTAGAACATAGTATTTCTTTTTTAAGGATAATAAGATAATACTCAAAAGCTAGGGTAATACTGAGTAACAAATTCAACTACCATTATCATTCCTTTCTGTCAAAAGATATGATGAATATTTCTTTTTTTCCCCCAAATACAGAGGTTCCTTTGCCTTAGCTAACAGTCCATTAAACTAGCAACTGTAACTTTGAAAATGGCAAAAGCTTCTAAACAAGGTGTGGTATAATTCTGTCTAAGAAAGATATCCAAGTGCTTAAGGCTTGAGCTAGAGATTAAAATTTCCTTAAGTTTGGCCACATTGAGTTACTGACCTAGAACCAATTCCTGACCAAACAAGAGACTTCAGGGAAAGAAATTAAATACAAACAGCCTCCCTCAGGCAATAGCACTATAAAAACAGGGACTGTTTGCACACTTTTCATTGTCATATCCCCAGTATATTACACAGTGCCAAGCAAAATTTCACACTTAAAAATTATATTTTGATTCATAAAATGAAAGAATAAAGAATTACAGAAAAATGTACAAATATGAACAGTTGTAGTGGGTGCCAACCTGCTTTAGGAACAAAAAAGATGACATCTCCCCAACTGGATCAAGTGCTACTATTGTCTGTTAGTGCTCAGTGGGTGGCCTCCTCAGGGCTTGCATCAGCTAGAGAGACTAAGTTCACCCCAGATCACACCCTTTGCCCAGAGTGGCTCACCTCCACAGATAGTGAGTACAAAGGGCACAGCCTCCTCTGCCCCAGCTCTGAAAAGGTATACATGCTTTGCAACTCTCTTAGGATTTTCTGAGAACGCAGCTGAAATTGTTCAAGTCTCCCTTCTGCCCAATTCTGCCTCCTTCCTTTTCCTCCAAAGATACTAATCACAAGAAAACTCCCTAATATAAATGCCTTATTTTCTAATCCTTACTTCAGAGTCATGTCCCAGGGAACCCAGCCTGTGACCAGGTATACCCTTTAGTTAAGGAAATTGAAAATTTGGAAAAACAAAAAGCTTTTAAAGCATAATTCCCCTGAATCTCTTCTTTTATTATCCAACTTACAATTAAATTCAGTAAACCAGTAAAGAAAGACTAGAGAATAAAGATCTCAGTTGAGATACAAGCTTCACCATGGCAGATAATCAGACAATGCCATATTGTTAAAAGCCAGTCTTTCAAAACAATTATGGACTTAATTTGCTTGATGCCCAGAAGTAATGCCCCAAAGGACTATAACATGCTAACCAATGACAAAGAATTAGGTATCCAACCAACCTGGATTGGAATCCTATCTCTGCAACTTGCTGGTTGAATAACCTTGGTCAAGTTTCTTAACTTCTCTAAGCTTTAATGTCAAAAATAATAGTTCATGGGGGTTAGAGCGGTGGCTCAGTGGTTATGGCGCTTAGGGCATTTGAAGTTTGTCCTGTCCCTGGCATGCACAAGTACAAGAGTTCAAATTCCAGCACCATGTACACAATGAAGTTTCAGAGCAGCGAAGACCACATGAAAAACTAAATAAAACTGATTCTTTCTTTCTCTCCATCTTTCTTTAAAAAAAAAAAAAAGCTCATGAAGTTATTTCTTAATGCTTAAGAAAGTCCCTGGCACATAGTAAATGTTCACTAAATGGTAGTAGACATACTTAATTTGTTTAAAAAATATTACTGAGAAAGCAGAAAAATGATGTTCTTTCATTGTCAATTTCCCAACCTGAAAACTAAATGACCACTACTCTTGCAAAGGGGAAAATAATCATTGGCAACTTGTTTTTCAGCATACAGAAATGAGAATACTGCATGTTCGCAAGGAAAGAGAGAAAGTTGTATGGAGAGAGCCTTAAACTTGTTTGTTTCTGGAAGGGTGGGGAATGGATGGGGTCCTCCCCACTTCTGGAACACTGTCAAGTGTATGCATGACTATCAGAATGTAGACTGAACTCTTATACCCCCATGCAGAGGGCATGGACAACTCATCTTCAATAAAGATTTTGTCCTTAAAACTAAGCATGGAAAACGTAACCTACACCATGACAGGGTAAGGAGGTCAGAAAAATTCTTCTTCCTGAAATCAATTATAAAGTTGGACAAAACAGTCAAAAAGCCATTTCAAATTCTGGAATTTGACCAAAGGCATACAATAAAATGAGAACATTTATTCACAAAATCTACCTAACATTGGGAAAGAGCTGCACATGTCTGGCATTTTGTCCACAGCTGCTACCATCCCTTCTCCAGCTCCCAGCCTAGTAGTTCCACTAGAGTGGGAAAAGCCAGGAAAATAATAATCACTGCTGCAGTGCTGTTGCTGATAAGGGTTCACCTGGTTTGGAGCGTTGTTCATTGGAAAGAAGACCTTGGTGACAAGGGAAGGCTAGGACTCCATTAGTTTGAAGTTACTGGACTTTGTGGGGTAAGCAGTGGACTGGCAGATGAATCAGTGTTAACAGGGAGTCATAGAAAATGAAATATCCATAAGGGACAGGACAAACTTCAAATGCCCTAAGTTGACCAGAGGCTGTGTATATGCACAGCCATCCACACCTTCCTGGTTGACAAGAGTTGAATCTAGGCACAGAGGAAACTCAAGAGAGCCCAACAAAAAGTAAGAGCTGATGCAGACTTGAAAATGACCTGAAATTCAAATGCACTGCCTGGCCCACACCCAGATCCATCAGCAGAGAATTTAAATTGCCACACTACTTCAAGGTGTTTGAGTCAACAAACACTAAACCATTTAGACAAAGAGACAACCTGAAGAAGCCAAGTTTCAAAATAAAAATAAGAAAATCAAACTCAGTAGAGGCATCTGGGGTGATACATTACAGGGGTGACAGACTTCACAGACTTAGTCCAGGCAAGTTACTAAACAAACAAATAAACAAGTGAAAACAAATTCCTCATGTGAAAAAATCAGAATTCAATGTTGCCTTATGACATTATATAAAAATGTCCAAATAACGGCAATGAAATTTTTAAAATTAAGACAAGTTTATTAGAAATTATGACATATTCAGGGGAGAAAATCCCCAATAGAAAATGTCTCTATGAAAACTCGCAGAGAAACCCTTGAAAAGCAGCTATCATATATATGTTTAAAGAACTAGAGGAAGCTATATTTAAAGAGTTCAAGGAATATATGACAATGCTTCAGCAAATAAAGAATCTCAAAAGAGATACAATTTATAAAAGAAATAAGTGTAAATTCTGAAGTTGAAAAATATAATAACTGAAGTAAAACTTCACTACAGGGTTTCAAGAAGCTATGATATGGCTAAATATATGGAAACTTGAAAATAGACTAATAGAAATTGTACAACTAAAGAACAAGAGGAGAAGATTGAACAAAAATGAACCGAGTCTCAGAGTCCTATGAGGCACTATCAAGCACACCAACATATACGTAAAGTGTGTTTAAAAGGGAGGAAGACAAGGAGACCTACAAAATATGAAGACATAATGGCAAAAAACTCCCCAAATTTAATGAAAAGCACTAATCTGCAGATCAGGAAACTCAATTAACTCCAATTAGGACAAACACAAAGATATCTACACCTAGAAATATCAGAGTCCAACTCTTAGTTGGCAAATACAAACAGAAAATCTTGAAAGAATCAAGAGAAGAATGACATCCTGTGCAGGTGAAGAATAGGTCAATTAATGACTAACTTCTCATCAGATACAACAGAGGCCAAAGAAGGTGTAATGAGCTAATAATAACCTCAAATTGTATGATTCTTAATGCAACAGGGGGATGACTCCCTAGGATACCTGGAGGCGTAGGGTGGGGGACAGGGTGGGGGGAGGGCTTAGGAAGAACACCTAGGAGACTGGAGGGTGGGAATATGGGAGAATCATCTCAGAAGGAGATCTCTGACCTCCACGAGATATCTATTTAACTTAGGGGTTCTTCAAGGGGAAACAGCAACAGGGGGAACCCAAGCTGGGCATCCATGACATGGCATTAGCCCTGGATAACTAAGTATATATACATTTGTTCTTGAATGTTTGATAATGTTTCCCCCTCAATTGTAACTCCATATTAATCTAATAAAAAAATAAAAAAAGAAGGTGGAATGACAACTCAAAATACTAAAATTATTGAATTTTACACATTCAGTAGCTGAATTATAAGGTAGGTAAATTATAAGTCAATAAAACTGTTGAAACAAAACCAATCTAAGCATGAGAGACCATAGCACAGGCACATTTGGAACCATTTTCTAGAAGAAGTCTTCCTCTCCCATTCTCTCCTTCTATTTCCTCCTTTACCTTTTTCTTAGCCTCCCTATTTCTTTACCCATCATCATCCTTTCCTTCTTCCAGTATATTATTTCTGTGACAGCTATAATCCATGAAGGTTGCTCAGGACCAGAAATAACCCTAATATGCATAGGCGCTAACTCCTATTTCTGAATAGTAGATATTTTCATACAGACTTTCTCTGTATTCAGATGTTTCTCTTTTCTTTCTGAAGGAATAATTTTAATTTACATTTATCAGCCTGACTTCATAAATCTTTACCAAAAAAAAAGACAAATTGGACACACAGAAGTACAATTTCAAGGAGTCTGACATTCAAAGAGAGACAATTTAAGAAACCTACCAGAGAGGTGCCATTTACACGCTTGGCTATGACTCCATGATTTAGCATCATAGAAGTTTTTATGCATACTAGACACCTTAGCATCATGGTCAAGTCATTTATAGTATATTGCTGTTGTTTATTTCAATATTTTTCTATGGAAAAATAACTTTATTTACTTCTATGCATTGATTAGAAGTGGGTTTGAGGTGAGGATTCCTTGAAAAATCACCATACACTGAAGGCTGCATCTTTCTGTAAGACTAGTAAGATACGGGGGAATTTGGGCAGTCTTTCAAATGAAAGCTGAACATGACAGATACGGGCTAGCATCAGGTGGGAAAAGTTACGCAGTGTTCTTGGAGCCTGGTGCTGACACTGTACTGGGTAAGCTGGTACACTTGGTTGGTGCAGTATGCTACAGGGACATTCAAATTAAACTCCTTTTTTACAGTGCTGAAAGGACATAATGTGATGCAGGCTTCACAAAACAAACTTTTATCAAAAATGAAATATCAATTATTACAATTCCACCCAAGCCAGCAGCTTGATCTGGTGGGAAAATCTAAGGCAGCAGGTTCTAATAGCAAAGCCTTGGGCTAAGAATCAAGAATTCATTCTGGTTCTATTGCTAAGACATTATGTAACCCAAAAACATGACTTTTACATCCATTGGGCCTCAGTTTTCTCACCTGTAAAATGAAGGCACTAGTCCATCTGTCCCTATGTCCCCTTTTTAAACTTAAATATAAATGAAACTTAAAAAACAGTCATCACATCATCTCTATTTTGTTAATTGCTAACTCATAAATCATTTTTCAAATGTTTGCCCAGGACTGGTTGTTACCCCTCCCTGAGCAATCTGGCAGATGATGATCCTACATCAGATCATGAGAGCTCCAAAGACACCAGGGAACAACTTGTTATAAAATTTACCAAATTATTTATATTGTTAAGGAACTTTCAGAACCACATCATGACTGGTTAGGAAAGAGCTGAGACTAGTATCCATAACATTGTCTTCTTCCAGACGTTTTTCTTTTTTTTCTTTTTGTGGAATCATGTCTGGGATTTTATCACAAAATATTCAAAATATTCCACCCACTTTCCATGGAATTGTTAAAAGGTTTAGTCAGATATAAAGCAGGCTCAGTCCACAGCCTTTCTACCCCAGTTATTCATTGCCTTTGTGCCTCATAAAATGCACACCCCTTATGTTCCCAACATTCTTTTGCAAGGAATTATCCTACCCCAGGAAAAGATATAAGGAAATCTATCTTGCAAAAGCAGAGAGGTAGAGGATCTACCCTAGGGTGTTCTGCTTTACTTCTAGCACGTAGTCAATGTTGAGTGAAGAGAAACCAGATAGAGAAGAGGAGAAAAAGAAAAAGAATAAATGTGCAGATTGAGAATCTACTTACTGTGCTCCCTACACTGAGGAACTCCATTGTCCCTACCTTCCCTGAGGAAAAGTTCCTATTTTTGTGTTTTCCAGCAGGACCTCACTGTTGAGAGGCTTATGTTTCAAGCTAGCCCTTTCCCAGAATCAATTGGTGGCATTCTCTCATTTGCATTAGCTATAGTCTTCTGGGAGCCTGTCCAGTAGAACAGGAACAAGGAGATTTGCCTGTGGGCTCACTGAATTCTCACCACTTCATCAGCAGGTGAAAGAGAAACATCTTGCAAAATATACATTATCTTTAGAAGGTCCTTAGGGTCAGTAGTCCGGCTCTTCAAGGATCACATTTGACAGCAAAACAATATTTACTTACAGATCCTTACAGTAGTCATGTTACAGCAACTTAATAAGACACCAACGCTTTATTTCAGCAAATATATATTATCCCCTGCTCTTAACTGTTTCTCTAATGTCACTGCCAATATTTTTCTATACAAATTCAGTTCTTAAAAAGTCAATGAAAACTAAATTTCAATAACTATTTTCCATCCTATAGATTCAAGGTTATTTTACTACCCTGGATTTCTGTTAAGCATATTAATGCTCTCCAAGACTCAGGAACGGGGGGTCAACTGAAGATGCATGGCAATTAGACATGATTCAGAGATGCTGAGTTTGAAGCAACATTTCATGTTCACACACCCAGCCTCCACTTTGCCTGACCAAAGCTTAGATCAGTTTTGTGGTGGGAAGGATAGACTACCATCTGTGATTTTTAATGAAAAATGATCCCAAGCCATAAGAAGCAGCTAACCCTCACCACAGCAGCTGGGCTCTGTCTCCATAGAGAGTTACAGGGGAATCATTGCATGCATAGCATTGCTTTGCAAGAATCTGATTAGATACAGCGTGGTAACCAAAAATGTGAACAAGCACAGTACAACTTTAGAAAATGAGATTTACTATTCTATTCTCAGTTCCACATACTTTCTAGATTTTGTGAGTAGAAAACCATTGTTTCACTAACTTTTGAAGAAATACATTATTTTACACTATCTATATAGAAATATAATTATGGAAGGAGAAAAATTAAATGGAGTTATGAAAATCAAAGTCAAATTTCTTCCTTCACCATTGTGACTAAAGAGGGGACAGAGTAGGATGGGACCTACAAAGGTAGAATGCATAACCTTTGTAAGAGTATGAAGTCAGAAAGGAATTAGAGGAAAACCAGAATCTTGTGAGGCAGAAAAAGAAAAGTAGCATGTCTAATGAATTTAATGAACTTAAGAGTAACCAAACGTTTCCCACAATTTTTCTTGAAACAAAGCCCAAAAAGTCACACCATTTTAGAAGATCAAGGGAAAAAAATCCCATCAAAACAAAGATGAGCAAATTAAGGAACCCACACAGTCCAGGAAATTTTGCTGCTATTACAGAATTCAGGCTCCATGTTGCCAGATTTTCTCATTTGCTAAAAGATGCAAGAAATTTCTCCCCTCCCCCACCCTCTCTCTTTTCAGTGCTGGGGAATCAAACCCAGGGCTTTGAACATGTTAGGCACGTGCTGTACCATTATGCTATACTCTCAGCGTGGAAGATGTTAGAAATCTTATGTAAAAGTTCCTGACTTATAAAAGCCTATACAAAGCACCTGTGCACTAGATCTAAGCCATAAGCTACCAATTTGCAACACCCTCATTATACAAACGGACACTGTGGCCCAAGGAGTTCAAATTCAAAGTTGAATAGCTATCTTTGAGTAAATAAAAGTCTCCTGACATCAATTCTGTTTTGTCCATGCCCTTCAGTAACTGGCTTACCCTAAATATGTCAACAAAATAAAAACTATGGGAAGGAAAAATAAAACTAAAGGTGACAAGACCCTGCCATTCTCTCACATTAGCTACCAGTTTTTAATATGCTGCAGAAGAAAAGAATCTAAGCCTTCCCAACAGGCACAAACTATGCTAAGAGAAGCAGGATGCTTGTGATGTATAGCCACAGATCTTTTCAGAGATACATAGGATACTTCTCAGATTAGACTCTGACTCAAGGGTGCAAACCATCTTCTTCTAGGATTGTGACACTTTCTCCAAATGACAAACGTGTTGACATAAGGCAATAAACACAACTGACCAGTATTTTCTAAGACTTTACTCATTAATGCCTTGAAATAACAAACACTATTTTAAAACATTTAAAAATAACTTATATTGCAGTATTTACTTGTTCCTGTTGAGAACTGCAAACAAAAATAGCCACTTATAAAGACTTGCATAAGACTCTGCTATATTTTTCAATAAAATCAGGACCGATTCTCTGAGGTCAGAGGTTAAAATCCACAAAACAAGATAATGCAAATGGCAGGTATTTCATTCCCTCAAAGGAGAAATGTGTAATATTTTATGTAACAATGCTGTTGTGTGCAGCAACTTGTATCTGGCAAGGATGTGGGATGCATTACGTATGTATAATAGATTTGTAAAAATGTTGAGGACTGGTGGTTTAGTGTGTCATGAAGAAACCTTCAGCTATGAACTCTAAGAATTTAAGTAACTAAGAATATATTGTCAGAACAAAGCATAAATTTTAGTCTTAAAATGCACTTTTTTGCAAAGATCTGATACATTTAATCTATAGAAATTAATGTTTTTGTAATAAAGTTGATAAATGGCTTGTCAAATTCATAAACAAAAAATTTTCATATATTTCATTTAGAATTGCTGTAATTGGAGCTGGAGCAGTGGCTCAGGGTTGTAGCACTTGCCTGGCATGTGCAAGAACCCAGGTTCAAACCCTAGCACCACATACACAACAAACTACCAGAACAACAAAAGCCACATGAAAAACTAAGTAAAATTGATTTTCTCTTTCTCTGCCTCTCACTCCCTCTCTCTTTAATAATATAAAAAAAGAGTTGCTATAATCAACAAATGAAGATAATTGGAAGAAATTGCTTTACAGATAGATTGACTTAATTTCTTATCAAATGTTACTACTCAGTTGGTCTACTTTCTGCTATGCACAGTTTCAGAGGACTGCGGGACTGAAATAAATTATACTTACCACAGACCATATAACTAAACGTCCTCTTATGTTATCAAAGGAATCAAATTAGAACAGCAGTGCATTGTAAATAGCTGGTCACATGATTAGACATTAAGCTAGAAGGTCATTTTGTTAGGATGTAGGCGCTTAAAAAAGATCTAGGAAGACAGGAAACTGAACCAATAACTAAATACTACCATGATCTCATGCTTCATTTTGGGAAACAGTGTAGAGGCAATAAAGAGAATTTTAGGACTATTTTAGATACAAGTATGCAAGGATGGTGAGCTTGCTGTCTGCAAAGAAGCTAACTGCTCCTTTATAAATGTCAGAACCAACTTCAGAAGGATCTGGGCCAATATAACATCATCTCAAAAAATAACGGCTATTATTATAGATCATGCTGGAAATGGCATTTTGAATCATACCATCCATACCAATGTAAGTTTCCAAAAGGTAAATCATGTAGTTCCATCACATTTCAGTAGCATAGCTCTAATCAGATTCTTTTTTTTTTTTTTAAGAGAGAGGGACAGTGAGAGAGACAGAGAAAGAGAGAAACAACTTTATTGAGTTTTTCACATGGCCTTAGTTGCTCCAACACTTAGTTGTGTACGTAGTGCTGAGGTTTGAATCCGGGTCCTCGTGCTTGCCGTGCAAGCGCCGAAACCGCTGAGCCACCGATCCAGCCCTCTAATCAGATTCTTACGGTCCAACATTCAAATAGCAGCAAATTCTGGGATACTATTTTTTATTATATTTCCCATAGTGAGAAAAAAAATTACTCTCCCAAACATGCCATATTATTTAAGAAACATGAAAATTCCAACCACATATTATAGCATTTGTCATCTCTCATGTACATACTCTTTAAATTCAGGGATCAGATTTTATTCATTTTTATATTTCTTACTATCTAACAATGCTTTGAACAGTATAGATGTGTAATATGTTTGTAGATTGATATTCATCAAGTCCCCTTTCATCATTCATTCAATTAATCAATCTATTCCTTCAGATAATTTCAAATTTTATAAAACAGAAAATACAAAAAATATGCTTCATATGCTTTCTTTTATACATTTTTAGCAAATAAGGTTGCTCGTTTTTGAAACCAAGTGTTCCACATTCTAGAAGCATGTTTTCTCCCTTGACCTTCCTAGATTTTGTGGTGAAATCACAGGAAAACAAAATAATGATTTCAAATACTGTTTATAACAGAAATATAGCCCTCAAATCCCCTCCTTACATATAATGACATATAAGAGCTCCATCTTTTAGTGGAGAACTTACAAGGGTTGCAATTCCAACCCCTTGTGTCATGAAACTTAATCCCCCAGAGTCTGGACAAATTTAAATTGGAACACATCCACTGTGCTTTCATAATCCAGCAAGATGCGAGCAGGAGTTCTGAGACCATTTATCTCATCCTTCTCAGTTAATGGGGGTCCTTTCTTCCTTTTACCCTGAGAAATAACCCTTGGTACTGTCCCTAAGCTACAGCTCCTTTTGGATTTTTACTTAGCAGATTTAACTGACAGTGTCAAATTCTAGCCCTGGTAGGGTAGAGTCTGCAGCTACGCTCTGAGAATCACACTTCTGCTGAATATCCACCTCATCCATCTCAGACCAATTTTCTAAGCAACATATGGCAAATAAAGAGAGATTAGACCTGGAAGGCAGAAGACCTGGCTTTTGCACCAAGCTGTCACTACTTTCTGTCAAATAGAGTAACCTTTTTAAACTTACTTTCACAGGAGTAAAATGAAGAGTTTGAATAGAAATGCTTCCGAAGGTAACTTCCAGAGTTGAAACCCTGTAGTCTCTGTTTCTTAGAACCATGATTTTCTGGTCTATTAAATGAAGATGCTGTACAGATTAACCTAGAAAACAGAAATGAGGGTATTTAACTCATTTGTCACTACTACAGCTCAAGTGGACCAGAACAGTGCCTGCCCCTTTGTAGGCACCCAATAAATATTTGTTGGCCACACTGGTGCTAACCAAGGAGATGATCCAATATTCTGCTTGTCTACTAAGCCGGACTAGCCACCACAGCTGTCCCACATGTTACATCTCACTTACTTGTCTGTGGTGATTTAACACCAAGCCTGTTTTGGTGAGGTCACATGGATTTTGCCCCAAATCTCTTAAGTCATGGTAGAATTGTAGGATTGATCTGGATCACCCCATTTTCAGTGTGGTATACCCACTTTTTCAATGATGCTGCCAACTGCCGAGAACAATTTTGGCAACTGAAGAACAAAGACATTTGTTTTCAAATCACTGCTTGGCAAAGTTTATCAGGGTTAAGCCATCTTCAGGCACCCTCTTAGCCTGAGACACACATTGATCCAAAGTTCCACTCCTTAAAATATCTACTGTGATAAAATATGTCCAATGAGTAGACAAATTTTTGTTTTCAGATACGTATCTTCTCCCTAATGTTCATACTTCTTGTTTAGGAAATTTAGTACATTAATTCCCAAAACATTCCCCCCCACAATATCTAGTCCTCAGAAATTAGTTTTATTTCTATGAAAGAGAGGAGTAGGGGGAAGAGAGAGATAGGAAAAAACTTCGGGAAAAATAACCACATACATAACAAACAGTATCATGCTAAAGTTTTTCATAAATCCAATAAAGAAGGAATCTATTTGTTTTTCTAGCATTTCTTCAATTTTTTTCTACTAGATAGAATGAAGGAACATTTTTTTGAGGAATACTCATTAGTCAGTTCTAATTAAGAACTGAAGAAAGAAAGAAAGAAGAAAACGCAAAAAAAAATTACTAAGAAATGGAAACCTTCAAATTCATACTGCTAAAAGTATTTTCACCTTAAAATTAACCTTTGAAAAAATTGCCCAGTGAGGAGGCAGTCCTAGCTCTGACTGATGCTGGCTTTCAACTATTCAAAGGCAGGGTCCAGTGAGGCACATTTTCTTCACAAGAGAATGGTCTATAATCTCAGCTATGCTAGACAAGTTAGTGGGTTCAAAGGGGGATGCATTTATAGATTACAAGAGTCGACTGCCACAGAGGAAAGGGCTTTTTACCAATAAGGGAAAATTTTTCCTAGAAGCATACAGACAGGAGACCATCTTCTTCCTGCCAGATAATTCCTCACAGATTCATTTTAGATATGGCATAAAGTTTGGTTTTGTTTTATTTTAAAGCAGTTTTGAAGCATACATTCACACTGGAGGAAAAATACACATCCTAAATTTATCCCATTTGATATATTTGCACAAGAGTAACATGAAAAGCTTGAGTCAAAGAAGGATGCAGTTGGTGGAGACCACGTGTAAACCTGGAAGTACCTGTATTAGAGAATGTTGTCCAAACAAGACTAATCACTTTAATGAGCACAATGCCCCTAAGAAGCACACATGAAGCGTCATACCTATGGGGAGATGTTCACAGGTCTTTACTTTTAGTTGATTAACACAATTGTAGGTGGCCCCTGGCTTCTGATTTGACAAGGACACTGTGGAGTGTTCAGTGTCAGGTGCTTGGGTACCTACACCTTATTAACAGCTCTGCCACTGACCTACTGCTTCCAGAAATGAGAACCATGGTCTATTCTTATCCAGAAGATGCTTAATCCCTCTTGCTGAAAGATAGGTCATATGTAGACAGAAACCAGAGTCAAGTTTCTTACTTCATGCTGTAACCCCAGCTACTTGGGGTCTGGAGCAGGAGGATCACAAATTAAAGACTAGTCTTGACAACTTAGCAAAATCCTGTATCAAAATTAAATAAAAAGATCTGGGGATATAGATCAGTGGTACAGTCCTTGTCTAACTTGCATTAGGCCTGGGGAGAATCAATCCTCAGCACTGAAATTAAAAGAAAAAAAGAAGAAGAAAAAGAGGAAAAACATTCTTGCTTCTGTGGTACACTCTTTACAAGTCCTGTGGGAACTCACCATGCAACTTGGTAATTGGCTACAGGAAAGGAGCGATCAGACTCAGAAATTAAAATTGACATTCAATGAGAGCAGTTCACAAAATAGTTGTGATCATGGCAATAGTGAGCAGAGGGAAAGCAAGATTTTTATAAACCACAAGAATGCCTCTGTAGTATATGGTTATGCCGTGTAGCAAATTCATTGTAGCCAAACCACGGAAGTCAACTCTTGATTTCATGACATGAAAACATCTTCATTTTACAGAACTCTTTGTTACACAGACTGCTCTAGAGTCTCAAATGCATTTTTTATCAGATAGTCCATAACAATACTAGCATGTACTGCATTCTCTTTATGTGTCAGGCAACAGGCAAAGCATTGTAAGTTCGTAGCTCAGTTACTCTTCACTGCAAACCTGTGAGATGAATAATGTTGTTGTCCTTACACAGAGAAAAGGGTCAGGCTTGAAGAAGTTAAGTAACTTACCCAAGTTACAGTGCTAGGGAGCAAGTGAGTACGGCAGGGTGAGGCCAGCACCGCTGTCTGACCAATGTCACTACTCCTAATCACAATGTCAGGCTTCTTGGATAAATAAAGTTTAATCTCCTGCCACACTATCTCCAGGGTATGCATCAGTGTTCCAAGACCAAAAAGAGCCCTGCATCTTTCCTACTGTGAAAGGACGCTAAAGCTGGCAGTTTCATTGTCCCACAGCTTTCTTGAAGCAGGATAACATTCACTCTGTGCTCAAGTACCTGCAGAACCTATGCACTCCCAGGGTTTGTAAGCAGGACCCCTACATAACATCACAAGTTCAGCCATGGTGGATCCAGGTGGTGTCTGCTTGACCTGTACCCTAGCTCTGTATCTGGTAGACTCCTTAGTCACACTCATGGTCGGCTTTGCTCCTCCTTTGTGCAAGTCTGAATGGTGTGCGTCCTTCATGTTGCATTTATCTGACTGAAGAGAGAGCCCATTGTCTATGGACAGGGACCACAGATCTCAATCCTGAAATGAGGAAGAGTATCTTCCTCTCCTCAATTTTCAAGAACAGCTTGTTCGTTGCATTACAAACAGGTAAACTACCATTTAATCAGTTCTGCTTAGTACAGCAGTTTCCAGGTCTCTACAGATAGGACATAGTAACAGTTCTTTGCTGATCTGGTTTCCACAAAGAATCTATTAAAAGAAAATCTTTTAGAACAGATGTGTTGACAAATCCCTGTCCACAAAGCAGTTAAGCTATTTAACAAAAATGTTGGTTCAGTATTTGTTCTATCTGTTGTCACTGTACAACACTGTTTGCCGAGTCTCAGTGGGTGCAGTGGGGGAGGTGAGGTTGGGAGACAGAGAAAGAAGCATTAGCAAAACCAGGTGAGAATGAAAGAAAACAGCAACAGGGTGCCCTTAGAGAGAGTCAGGGAGGAGAGAGAAAGGGAACACCTGGCAGAACAGTCAAAACCAAAGTTACAATGGTAGTTGATAGCAGGAAAATGAAGCCATGAGATTTGTCCTTCCAGGTAATTTTAATCCCAACAGTTCTTCTCCCAATGCAGCAATTTTAAAACATCTTCCACCCCACACCTTCTCCTCCCCTCTTAGGGAAAGGAACCATGAAATTCTCAAGACTAGTATCTGTCAGTGTTCTTGACTCCTCTCTCCTTCACACCAGCATGGAGTCAATCCCCACACTCTGAAAATGCTTCCATTTTACTGTTGCCCCCAAGCCTGTCCCCTTTTTTTCAGTACTGTCATCATCTCTGCTGTAGCCTTCTCCAGTCATCCCCTACTGCCCTTAGTCATGCCCTCTTCTAATCCGTTCCTCCCCCACCCCAAGCCCAGAGGATATTTTAGCCAAATATCACATACCTGCATCTACAATCTTTCTACTCCCATCATTTTGTCCCCTCTTTGCCAAAAAAGATGCTTAAATTCTTTAACTGATTCCCCCATGGCATTCTAAATAAACTTTTAATACTGAGAAGGACAGACAAAACGTTTTGACATTAGACTCTGCCTGTCTTCACAGCTTCATCTTTTCACCCATCTCCTTACAGGTTTCCATCTGCACTCCTGCCAGCAACCTCAGCCCCTGTGTTCTTCCTGTCTCTGTAGTGTTGCACCCCCTTACCAACTCTACTTCCTGCCAGTTCTTCAATTTTTAGCTCTGGTGGGTGAAATCAGGAACATGGGAATTTTGGATAATTTTAATGTAGTTAGTCCAGCTGAATAGATAGATAGATTGATTGATAGATAGATAGATAAATAGATGATAGATAGAGAGATAGAGGATTTTCCCTCAGTACCTACAGGGGATTGGTTCCAGGACCACTCAAAGATATCAAAATCGGTGAATGCTCACATCCCTATGCAAAAATTTCATAGTATTGCATATAACCTACACATATCTAGATTACTTATACTTAAAACAATGTAATGCTATGTAAATAGTTGTTATGCTATATTGTTTGGGGAATAATGATGTGAAAGTGGTCTGTACACATTCAATATAGATACAATTTTTTAAGAATATTTTTGATTGACAGTTGATTGAATTTATGGATGCAAAACCCATGGATATAGAAGGACACACACACACACTCCAGCTACCGTGAGCTTAAATGAGAGAAAATCATTCGTTACGTTGAGGAGAAAGAAAAAGTTCCTATGAAGTCAAGAAAATGAAGCAAAATTATGGGCATATATTGGGTTCAAACATACACAAATACATAAGGAGGGGGGCAGATATAAGACTGGAAGAAGGATCCTTCAGACTCTCCCAACTTCCCCCTCCCTGAGTTCGTCTTGCTCAAAGCCCTTATCATTGTCACAGTCCTTTTTGTTGTTGTTTTGGGTTTTTTGTTTGCTTGTTTGAGATAGGGTCTTTGTAAGTTGCCCAAGCTGCCCTGGAACTTTTGATCCACCTGCCTTAGCCTCCCAAGTAGCTGACACAGTCTTTCGACCCCCAGAAGATTTAATCTCTTTGGAAGCAATAACTCTGTTAGGATATGCTCAACATAATCCTAGCACTCTCTATGCAACAGCTATTGCTTCTTGAATGGAAAGATTCCATGCCCACACGAAAACTTTCCATATTAAGAAACTATTATTTGCAAAGAGTACACACTAAAAGATGGGAGGTAGGAAGCAAAATTTACACATCCGGAAGCACTAGATTTTTGCTTTAACATAATTTGAATAGAACAAAACCATCTGAATAACCCATCTGGGTCATTAAAATGGAAGTTTTACCTGCAAATAGGAATACAGACTTCAAAAAAAAATCTTTGTGTAGTATAAATTGTTCTCACTGATGGAATCCTATCCGCAGTTTAATCACAGTGTTTATTGATGTATCCATAAATGTATCTGTACTGAAAGCACAGTTTATTTTCTGGACCAAAGAGTTCTAATTTCAAACACCCTAGAGAATACCCATCATTTTCATCCAATTCCTGGACTTCATAGGAGGTCTTCCTTCCTCCTCAATGGGACAAATGAAACATTTTCCATTATTTACGCTCACAGTAGCTGCTGCAGGGGAAGTCCTTTGCACAAGAGAGAGCAATTCATTAGGCACTCAACAATACAACACTAAGTACCAGGAGGAGAAATTAAGGACCTAGATAAAGACCTTGGCATTGAGGAACATCCATTTTTAGATGCAAATAGTCAGCAGTCTTGAAGAAAACTGTTGTTAGTGCTATGTATTCTTCCCAGTTTATAAACTTCTTTTCTCTGTTTGCAATTTATTTTCCCTTTCTGCTTTTCTGGCCTTTCTGACCACTGGTCCTAGGCCTGATATTAACACAAGTAACTCAAAGATCCTGATCCTTCCCTCAACTTCTACTGCTCCAACGGGCTGTCTCCACACCCTCTCCTGTCAGTGCAGAGTCTTTCCACAAAGTATTTAACTTCTTTGCATTACAATTTCTATGGATGGAAGTCACATCTGCACACTCTGTTATGTCAGTTTTCTATATCAGATAAGATAATGAATATAGGGGCTGGAGTGGTGGCTCAGTGGTTACAGTGCTTGCCCAGCATGCACAAGTACACAGGTTCAAACCCCAGCACCCACGTGCACAACTAAGTGTCAGAGCAGCGAAGGCCATGTGAAAAACTCAATAAAAATTGATTCTCTCTCTCTCTCTCTCTCTCTAATTCTCTTTTTTAAAAAAGATAATGAATATAAAATATACTACCACCAAGAGTACCACACAAGTCTCATTGTCATGATGACAGTTCTGATACTCTAAGTAAAAAAGATAGAAATAGACCTATGATACCACCTGGACCAAAATCATTCACTTGCTCTTGACTTAGAACTCTGCCCAAATGTACAGTCCCAAAGTCAATCTAAGTTTTTGAGAATATATATGGTAGAAGGATGGGTGTGAAGGATTAAAGATGAAAGAAGTAAAATCAGTAACAAAAGATAGAAATTGTCACACAATCCCTTTGAGAGGCATTGCTATGTTGGCCAAAAGGATAATAGTGATAATGGTATTAATAGTATATAGATAATATTTAATAGACAATTTACTATGTGCCAGGCACTCTTTTAAATGCTTTACATGTATTAACTCTCTGTTCTCACAACATTCTTATGAGATAGGAACTATTATTACTTTGATTTTACAGAGAGAGAAATTGAGGCACACAGAGTCCACACTCTTGACCATTGGACCAGTAGTCTTTCAGAACACTACTGTGCTTGTGCATACAGGTTACAATGTCTAACTGCCTAGGATTGAAGCTGCTGTGCCACTTACAATTACTTTCAGATTAATGAGATAATAAACACCCAACACATGGTAAGCAGGCAATAGATGTTAGCTAACAACACACTGGCTCAATTTGCTTTTCTTTGCTTCTCAAACAATGAACTGGCTCTGTTGCTTGTCCCAAAGCAAACCAGCTTTTGAAGGCAATATATTTAAAATCAAGTGCCAAGTGGAAACCCATGCAGATGTATAGTGAACCAGTGGAACTGGGAATCACTAAGTTCATTAGGCTCAGACCCTCCAAGGCTTTGTAGGAGACAGGGCATCAAGAAACCAACAGCATTCATCATGCCATTTACTAAGGTGGCCCTCTGTGAATAGAATTAATTGAATTTTTTCCCAAATCAATCCATATAGAGTAAAGCAGACACAGCCTAAGGTCTGTCTCTCTGTGAACCAGGGAGCAAGGCAATTTTAGATCATTTTAATGTATTCAGTCCAGTTGAATAATTTAAACTAAAAATCTCTATTTAGCCTTAATGAAGATTTTTTAAAAATGAAATAATTTAAGTAATTGTCCCAGATTTCCACTTCACATCATGGGTATCTATGAAGCTTAAACTTTCAATTGACAAGCTCATTTATAAGGACCAGGAACTTGACTATTAGCCCAAATAGAAGGGGGAATATTCTGCAGTCTATGTTTTACCTCCTCAGAGTCATCCTTAATGAGTCATCTTGCATAAGTCCTTAGCTAAGGCTTCGCCTCTAGTCCTCCTATGATTAAAAAAACAATAAGATCAATTATTTCATAATACAGTGTAAGTTACTCAATGTATGAATTTTAAAAAGTCACTCTATGAGGGAAAAATCTTAACAAAAAGCTAAGAATCACTATCCACGGCATTTCAAGTGTCCTCAGTGGGCCTTCTTTATCTTTGAGCAGGGAAACTTCCCAGCTTCCTCTCAAATCCACAGGCATCTATTTACATTATATCAATAGAAAACACTTTGAAATGTTATCATTTTAAGAATCAGCAACAATACATCATAATAAAAAACTAAAGCAATATGAACCTTCATTAACAGAAAATAACAGATGATGAAATTATCTATTTGGCAACAAAAGTCTCTGAATAAAAAAAGTAATTTTCTTACTAAAAATGCAGATTTTTTTATTTTAATATATATACAAGCTAAAGGAGAGAGTATTTTCAAATGCAGTGATATACACACTAGCTCTCTTATCCAAGGGGAATATGTTCCAAGGTCTCCAGTGCTTGCTTGAAATTTGGAATAGTATGAAACCCTATATATTCTATGAGTTTTCCTTTATGTACAAACTTATGATAAAGTTTGATTTGTATATTAAACACAATAATAGATTAACAACAACAATAATAAAACAGGACAATCATAACAATATATTATACTAAAAGTTATGTGAATATGATCTCTTTTTCGTTCCAAATATGGAATTTTCCATTTAACATTTACAGACTATGGTTGACTGTGGAAAAGGTAACTATAGATAAGCAGGGACTATTGTATATTTTTAAAAACACTGCAGGTAAGTCTGACTGTGATTTTGGATATGAGACATGTAGTTTTTTCAAACATAAAAAGCAGTGTAGATAAGTTCATTTTTCACACAAAGGTGGCACTGGCTCATCAAAGAATGGATGTTTTCAGAGGAAGTTAAATGGTCAGAATAAGTGTGGTGTAACTGTGTGCCTACATAAAACACTATGCACATGCATGTGTATCCCCGCAAGAAAATACCTCCAAGTAAGATTGAATTTTCACCAATTTTGCTTAACAGCAATTCAATATCATGATAATCTTTGTAAAAATTTGTTTCAATGTGTCTTTACATAATGATATTTTAAATTCAACATTTAGAACAATTGCATTCTAAAGGAATTTGACCACTGTTATCATTAGAACTACTACCTTTAATGGCAATTACATTGTGCATTATTGCTGGACAAAGCATAAAACTATACAGTATATTTCAGGCTACCCTGTATGGATAAGAACAATGCTTTTAAATTGTGGTAAAATATACATAACAGAAAAAATTATCATTTAACTACTTTTAAGTATACTGCTAAGTATTGTTAAGTAGATTCACTTGGTAGTACAACCAAATTCCAGAGCTTTTCATTGCCAAAACTGAAACTCTAGCTAGGCCCAGTGACACATGCTTGTAATACAACCTACTTGGGTGATTGATGCAGGAGGATCTCAAATTTGAGCCCAGCCTGTACAACTAAGCAAAAATCTATCTCAAAATAAAGGGTTGTGGATATAGCTCAGTGGTAGAGCACCCTTGGATTTGTTCTCCAGAGCCATATGCACATACACAAACACACACACACAACTGAAACCCTGACCTCACGGAGCGTATAATGAATTGGGAGAAATTAAAAATAATTGCATGAATATGTAATATAATTCAGAAAATAACAACTATTATGAAGAAAAATACAGAAGGTAAGAAACTAGAGGAGGGGAATACTTTAGATAGGGTCATATCATAGTCTATTTTATGTTGCTGTAATTGAATACCACAGAATGAATAGCTTATAAAGAATAGAAATTTAGAGGCTGGGAAGTTCAAGATTGGGCAGCCTCATATGGTTAGTTGGTCCGGCAGTTACAGTGCTTGCCCAGCTTGCACAAGTACACAGGTTCAAACCCCAGCACCCACGTACACAACTAAGTGTCAGAGCAATGAAAGCCATGTAAAAAATTCAATAAAAAATTGATTCTCTCTCTCTCTCTCTCTCTCTTTCTCTCACTGTCTTCTTCTCTTTAAAAGAAAATAGAGAGACAGTAAGAGAGAAACATTTCTTTAGTTTTTCATATGACATTCATTGCTCCAAGACATTGTTGTGTATTTGATGCTGGGGTTTGAACTCGTGTACTTACACATGTCAGGCAAGCGCTGTGACCACTGAGCCACCGCTCCAGCTCTGGTTAGTTTTTTATTAGCAGGGACTTTCTACAGAGTCCCGTGGCACCAAAGGACTTTGCAGAATGTGTGCAAGGCAAAATGTCCTACCTCAGGTCTTTCCTCCTATTTTTATTAAGTCACAATCCCATTACATTAGAGCCACAACTTCATGGCTTCATTTAACTTTAATTACTTCCCTAAGGTCTCACCTCTAAGTACAATAGTTGGGTTAAATTTGCATCCACTAAATATCTAATGATGAGGATTGAAGTTCAATATGAGTTTTGGTGGCAACATTCCAGTGGTCTCTCTAAAAATGTGGAGTCTGAGACCAAAATGGAAGAAAAAGCAAGGCAAAAATTCTGGAGAAGAGCACTGTAACCAAAGAAACAGCAAACACTGAGGGGAGAACAAGCTGAGTGTATTCAAAGAATACAAGAATAGCAGTTTGAAAATCACAGGAGAATGAGTGAGGGGGAGACAGCAAGAGATGAGTCACAGAAGTGGGCAGAGGCCAGATCACCTAGACTCTGAAGGGGTTTGGAACTGCTGGAAAGCCAAGGATAGCTCAGCAATATAACTCCTGTCTAGCAAGGGTGAGGCCCTGAGTTTGAGCCCCAGCACCAAAACAGAAAAAAAAAAGTCACTAGACACTTTTTAATAGATAGTAACATTCTGAATTGTTAAAATATAATCCTGATTGCTCTGTGGAAAATAAGAAACAAGATGGTAGATTTGAAGCAGTTGTCTTCATCTAGGTAGTAATGATGTGGTTGGGCTGGGTTGGTGCAGTAGAAAAAGCAGCAGTGGCAGTGATAAGAATTGGTAGATTTCAGGATATATCCTAAAGGTAGAGCTGGAAGGCTTACTGATGAATGGGCTATTGGGAGTGAGGCAGAAATCAAGGATGACTTCTGTGCTTTGGCTTGATCAACTGATGGAACAGCAGACAGTGGGAAGCGAAGAACTTGGAGAGGAAGGGGGTTTATCAACAGTTATATTTTAGACATGTCAGATTTGAAATGTCTATTTGACATCTAGGTAGAAATGTTGAGCAAGCAACCAGACAAAAGTCCAGGGAAGAAGCCAGAGTTGGAGATAAAACTTTGGAAGGCACTAGCTCTTAGGTAGAATAGAAGTCATTTAGATAATGGGTAGATAATAAAGAAAAAAAGGACTGGATACTTGGCATTCCAGCATCTGGAGGTATATGGAAGAAGACTGACCGAGCCAAGAAACTGTAAAGGAGCAACGAGTCTGGTAGCAGAAAACTCAAGAGAGTAAGAAAGCAAAAATATAGACTACCCAGAAAGAAACAGATAAGCAGAAGATATGAAGATATTGTTCATGGAAAATGAAATACAAAAGACTCTTGGAAAAGAAAAGATATTCAACTTCCTTCTTAATAAGGGAAAACAGATTTAACTTCATTGGGACACCATTTTTCACCCATCAGATTAACAAAGATCAAAATGTTAATAACATATTATAGTGATAAACAGTTTCAGACATTGTGGTAAGAGAATGTACAAACTGGCATACTATCTTTTGAGAGCAATATCAAAATTTCAAGTGTGAATATACCCTTTTAATCAAGCAATTCTACTTGGGAGTTGCTTCTACAGTATACCTAGAAATATGTAAAATGACAAATACATTAGGATATACATTGCAGAGTTATATTCAATAGCAAAAGATTAGAACCAGTTAAATAAATTATGACTAATCTCAAAAATGAAATACTATTCAGCTATTAAAAAGAATGAGGCAGGGCTGGAGCTGTGGCTCGGCAGTTGCGGCACCTGCCCGGCATGCGTGAGTATGTGAGTTCAAACCCCAGCATCACGTACACAACAATGTCTCGGAATAACAAAAGTCACATGAAAACTAGATGAAAATTGTTTCTCTCTTTCTCTCTCTCACTGTCCCTCTCTCTTAAAAAGAAAAGAAAAGAATGAGGCAGCTCTATAGGTACCATATGGAAGGTTCTATATGACTAAATGAAACAAATCAACATTTACATTAGTATATGTAGTACATCATCTATTTCTTATATAAGAAATAAAAGAACATAGATACATCATACATCCTTATATATTCTAATATATTATGTATCTCTGAAAAGATACACAATATATACATGCTTCTGGTTATGAGAACTGTATGTAGTAGAGGAGAGACTCTGACTTTATCCCCTTCTGTTTTAAGAATTTTAAATGCATATGTACTACCTATTCAAAAGTTGTTTAAGGAAGGAGTGTGGCCCACATATCAAGTAAAAGAAGGACTGAAAATTGGCCATTTCTGAGACAAGACAGAGGTCCTTAACTGTGATAAGAGTTAGTTCACTGGAGCGGTAGAAGTAAAGAAACAGGATATTCAAGAAAGAATGTGTGGCAAGTATTGATAGTGACTGCAGAGTTCTGCTGTGAAAGAACATGACTTCACTTCCCACCCAGCTGTTTCTTAGCCTTTCAACCTGGACTAGTCTAATAATTTCCCAAAGCTCCAATTACTTCATGAGTAAGAATAAGAAAGCCATATTTGTCTTGCCTACTGGATGACATTCATGTTGGGTTCAACTAAAGGGGTTTTAATTGATAAGCTACAAAACCCATTAGATAAAATGTGTCATTTTTATTACCACTTATGCATCGTTGCACTATAGGAAAAAATCTTTTAAAAAGCATTTTTTAAGAAGAGAGAGGGACACTGAGAGAGAGAGAATGAGAGAACCAATTCTATTATGGCTTTTGTTGCTCTGACACTTTGTTGGGTACATGGTGTTCGGGTTTGAACCCGGGGCATCATGCATGCCAGGCAAGCATCATAACCATTGAGCCACCACTCCAGCCCTTAAAAAATATTTTGAAGAGTTTTGAGATTTAGTTTTTGCTCTACTGGTCCATTTTTATAATGAAATCCATAATATAGTACAGGTGTATCAATATTGTTGATTTTCTAAGTGCCTCTTTTTACCTGATGGAAATATTTTTTATTTAAAATTCATTGCTTTTAAAACCATAACTTTAACAAAAATCTTAAAAGCCTCCTGTTTAACTTTGCTTTAACAATACTGTGATAGTATAGAAATATGCAAATGTTTAAAAAATGTAAAATTACAACATTTCCCAGAGATAACCACTCTTGTACATTTTTAAAAAGCTTTCCAGACACTTCTCTATTATAATAAACAATGTAATCAATATGCTTGTAGGGACTTTCTTTGGATTTAAACAAAACCAAGTTGATCTCTCCTGATACTTCTTAATCTAAACTGTGACACTGAGCCACACTCTTTCTCCACCCACTACAAACATGCTTTGCCCCCACTCAGATCTGACATGACAGGAAAAATCAAGAGGCTTCCCCACCCCACTCCATATGAAAAAAGGCAATTTAAGTGTGTGGAAGCTTTGACAACTTAGGGAGACCTTTTCTCAAAATCAAACAAAAAAAAGGGATGGGGATGTAGCTCAGTAGTAAAGTGCCCCAATACCAAAAAGAAAATAAAGAAAAAAAAGGAACTCATGCCAATTTTGATAATAGTTCCTTCTTTAATGTTCAGTTTCTGAGATGGGAAGTTGTAGCAGCTAATTTTTCTCTGCCAAATAATTCTTATCTCATTGGAAACTGGTACAATTGTGAGGATGAATGCTCTGCAAAATAAATGCTAAACTCCCTCTGCTACTAACTCTTTGACCATGATAATTAGAAATCACCTAATTTAGTCCTGAACACTCAGTAGTGAAGAACATAGTCCCACTTGAAAGAGAAATTTTAACATGTAATAAATATTCTTTTTAATCAAATTAATCTTTTTGTTTGCATAAGCAGACCCATCTCTAGGGCAGGCCTGAGAATAGAAATTGCACATAAATCATGCAATACACCTCTATCTGCAAATGTGAATTTGCAAGTTGCAGAAACTTAGAATGCACTGCAAGAATAAAGATATTTCTGTTTTTCTTCTCACCTTCTAATTGTAATATCAATACTTGCAACACCACCAAATTAACGGGAAAATAGCCAGATTGGTCTGCTTTAAAAAAAAAAGTATTTTTTCTTATTATTGGTTGTTAGTGTATTTGACTACCATAACTAAATACCGCAGACTGGGTGGATTAAACAACAGAAATGTGTTCCCTCACAGATCTGGAGTCCATAAATCTAAGATCAGCACACACACCTGGTCAGTTTGGGGTGATAATTCTCTTCCTACTTACAGATAGCCACCTTCTTACTGTGTCCTCACATGGTGGGTAGAAGGCCAGCAAACTCTATGGTGACTCTTCTTATAAGCGACCTTTATCCTTATCTAACTCTAATTACTTCTGGAAGAGTCTTTTCTCCAAGTATCATCACATTGGAGATTAGGGCTTCAACATGAATTTGGAAGAGATATTCAATCCATAACATTAGTCCTTTCTGAGGTAATTTTATAATTGAAAGGATTATAGACATAATGAGAAGAAATAAAAGTAGCCTGGGTTAGAAGCCAGGAGACTTGAACTATGGTACAATTCCCTGTGAGTCCTTGAGCTAGCCATTCGATCGCTCTCAGTTTCTTGCATTTGTTAAAATGAAACAGGTGGACTACAGACTCAACATTAGAGCTAGTATTCCACTTATTCAAAGCAAAAGGAATGCTAAAGAACTTAATTTTTCTAACACCAGCTAAAATTAATTTCTATCCAGCTGTGAAAAGATGATTGAATTATAACCTTCCTCTTCCTTTCAAGTTATCAGTTTTGCTACTAGAAATAAATTTCCATATCTGTGGGAGAGAGTTTTTGTTTTGCAAAACCATATATAACATGTATCGTACGACTGATGAAGAACTAACAGAGAGACATTGGGGAAAAATCCACCAGAGAGAAAGTTTAAATGATTTCAAATTTCTTATTAATTTCCTTTCATCATCTCACCTTCAACTCTGAATTTACTCCTTTATACTATGATAATGTTCTGACCAGATTCCATATGATTAGTTAGCAATCTTTCACTTTCCTGGTGATACATAACTGCCAATGTTTCATTTGGTGATGGTGATATGTAAGTTACATGACTGTTGCAGGGTACTTTCAGATCCTATGAAATTTACACAGCAAGTCTTTGGGAATTTTGTTATTCATAGTATTCTGACATAAACTCTAAGAATAAAAACAAACTCAAAAAGTATTCACTAAGTGTTTGTTACGAATTTTAATAGTGCCACATAAACTCAAACAGTTCTCAAATTTTTAAAACTATGGGTAGGCATAGAAAGTGAGTGTCCACAGTGACACCAGGAAGTTACAAAAATGATTTTAATACAACACGGGATATTTTTCACATGAAGTTCAATAGGTAGCTGCTTCCATAAGTCAAAAAACAATGGTATTGGGGCTGGAACAGTGGCTCGGTGGTTACTGCATGTGCCTGGCATGTGCCAGGACATGGGTTTGAGCCCCTAGCACCATATACACAACGAAGTGTCAGAGCAACAAAAGCCACATGAAAAGCTAACTAAAATTGAATCTCTCCCTCTCTCTCTCCAGCTGTTTTCTGTTTAATAAAACATTGGTATGCTATGTGCATGTATGAATATGGCATAATGAACTCCATATCATATGTGATTATAATGTACCAATTTTAAAAACCATGGAAACACATATAATTATTTCCTGTCCCCCACTACGGGGCAGAGAACAAAGTTTTAGCAATGCTTGTAAAGAACAAACCTACTTAAGGGACCAAGAATATCTGGAGCACCATGACTCAAGGATATTGCAGAATATAGGAGAGGCATGAGAATTCACCTTACATTTCAGGCAACCATAGATTTGATACGGATTACATGATGCAATTACCTAAAGAAATAGTTCATAAAAACTACTTGAAGACTGTGTAATTTTAAGTGTTGCAACCAAATGTCTTCCTCCAATTTGCCATATGTGTCCATTCCAACACCAACAGGTACAGGGCATGTAGCAATGAGACCAAAACCAAGTCAGAAATATTTCTCTGTCCCACATTCACCTAAAGTTTCACAAAGTCCCTTGCAGAAAGGATAATCTCATTGTTGGAGTACCTTTTAATATTCTTGGCACTTTTTTGGTATATATTCATGTTTAACTTAATTTAAAGTACAATAGTATTAATTTCATAGTATAGGTTCAGTTATTCTCAATTGCACAGAATTCCTTTAGAGTGTACAGAATATTATCTGTACTGTGTGAACCTCACAGCCCCAGGTAATAACTACAGTCCAAGATGTAGCTGCCTACAGTGAATGGGCTAGGTTAGCATTACTCATGACAGAAGGGGCACAAACAAGACTTCTTCCTAACTGGGTGTAGCCATCAGCTAGGCATTTAAGGTATACATGGCATTGTCTCTGACTTCTAGAAATTTGTTATGTAGTTGGAGAGGAGGCAACACTGATACACTTGCACTCAAAAATTTAGCAAACAAAGGCTTACATGCAAGACATGTAAGCAGAATATAAAGATGAACAAGACTTTCATGGGCCTTGACTTCAAAATGATTGCAATCCTCTATGTAGAGGAGGACATAATAATAGCAATAAAATAATAACTTCAAATATATAGGGCTCACATCATGTGCCGCAGACTACACTAAGAGACTTACAACACATATATGATCTCATTTAATTTTCACATTAATGCTATGCAGTATGTATAATTATTCTTATTTTACAGATAAGGAAACTAAGTTAACAGAGTTTAAGTAAATGGCTCAAGGTCATAAAACTAACAAGCAAGACTTGTGTGTCTATCTCTAAAAAGTATTAGCTCTTTCTGTGATATCTCACCTCTCCAAACAAATCACTGTGATACAGCAAATGTCACAAAAACAAAACAAAGAAATACAGGGTGTTTTTATTTTTGTTTTTGTTCTACAGCATTCATTTCCAGACACAGAAAACTGGAAGTATCTGGTAAAGGAGATAACGACTTTTGATCTGGCCCTTGAGCAACGAGAAGAATTTTAATAAGAGATGGGTAACTATAGGAAATTAGATTATTTCAGAAGGCAGAAGGTACATGAGCAAAATCAGGACAATATGTTTTCATATATTTTGTAAAGAAGTGATTATTAATAATCTGTAACCTAGAAAAAATATGGTGGTGTGCTGGGAAAAAGGACCTGGAATCAGGTTAGAATTGAATGGTACAGGTAGGTCTTGAAAGTTACTTGGAGTTTAGATGAGTTGGAAGGTACCATTGATCTACTGAAATATCTTTGAAGATCTTAATCAAAACAGTACTTTAGTGCAATTAAACAAGAGAAACAATAATTAGGCGATGATATGTGACAATTATTAGCAAATGGTATCTCAACATGAGGAAACATTCCTGTTGTGACAGAAGGAGAGAATGGTACACTGTCTGAGAAGCTGCTAAAGGCTGATTGCATTTTGACCACAATCATCACAGTCCACTCTAGGGCCATGATGTTTACAAACTCAGCTTTGTCAGTATCACCCCCAAAATTCTGATCACCCTGGGAAAAAGACAACTGTAGCAAGGAAAATAAAATAATAATTTTACCTTTTTGGAGCTCATATTTGCATCAGGCAACTAAACTTTTTATAATAATAAGCTGATGTCTGTGCCAAAAATCCAGGTTCATTGCAAAGGAAGCTGGGTAGTCCTATGGAGTATTTAAATCAAGCAGTATAGAATTCATCTGTTTTCAAGTGATCAGATTTCTAATATCATCAAGCATAGTCTCTTCCTCCAGTTGCATTATTATGAATAAACACTGAAAAATGCACTCACCAACTTTCCCTTTCCTAAACCTCATAAGCACCATTTGTCACTAACACACTCCATTTCCAAGATTACAGTTTCTTTTACATTAGTTACATTTAATGGTGCTTGTTTCCCAGCACTTCTGTCTGTTCAGTAAACCTCTCTTCTCCAAATCAAAGTGTAGGATGAGTTATTTCTAGGAAAAGCTCCTCCAAATAAACCGATTCCACCCACTATGTATTCATTCTGGTGTCTTGTTCCTGAATTCTGAAGCACTTTTGGAACCTGAAGCTCACAATCTATTATTGCTTAAACTTTCTCAATGTAAAGAGGAACAGGGTTTGTGAAAAAAAAACAGGAGAAAGATTTTGCGACCATTATCAATCTTGACTAGAGAAGGAGACTTAGTCGCCCATGTTTTCACTCACAAAACACCTACTATAAGCTATATGCTTAAAAAGCTCTACTATGATAGAATGTGGGGGAATAAACACTAGCTTGAGCCAGATTATTGTATATAAGTTTTTTAAAGATAGAAATTACTTCTTAATTATTTTTATGTCTCTGAATTGCCTAGCACAGTGAGCTGTACATTCTAGACACTGAATAAAATATTTGTTGAATAAATGAATAAATAAATGCTTTCTTAACAAACTATAGATTGGTGGAAAGGAGAGAAAGCAAAATTCAAATGTGAACAATTCACTTATTTTAACCATTTGAGTTAAAGCATATCTTGAAGAATGAAAATAAAAGCTAAATTTGAGTTGAATGTTGGATTTTTATAGAGATTTAACAACCTATTTTTATACAAACAATAGAATGAACACCTTCAACAATAAAATCTGATTATTTATCTCAATAACTCAGACTATTATCCTCTCAGCTAAAAGAAAAATCATATGCTCACTCCACCTGCCTCAACTATAATCACATCCACTATTGAATGAAGTAGTGGGTTAAATGATCACCTCAAAAAAGATACATTCTGGGGCTGAAGCAGTGGCTCAGTGGTTATGGCGCTTGCCTGGCATGCACTGGGATGCAGTTCAAACCCCAGCACCATGTACACAAAGAAGTGTTCCAGCAAAGAAAGCCACCTGAAAAACTAAATAAAACTGATTCTCTTTTTCTCTCTCTCTATTACCCTTCTCTCTCTTAAAAAAAAAAAAAAAAGATACATACTGGTCCCTGGGACCTGTCAACATTGCCTTATTTGAAAAAGGGGTCTTTACAAATGTAATTAAGCTAAGGCTCTTGTGCTAACTTGTGCTAATCACCTGAATCACCTAGGAGGGTCCAGGTGACAAGTGTCCTAAGAGACAAAGGAGTAAGAGGCAACACAACTATGAATACCAATGAATGATAACAGCTGCCAGCTGCTGGAGAATCAAAGAATGAATTCTCTCCTAGAACTTCCAGAGGGAGTGCAGCCTCCATGACAGCTTAACTTTGGACTTCTGGCCTCCATAACTATGAATGAATACATTTCTGTAGTTGTAAGCCACCCAGTCTGTGGTAATTTATTACAGCATAACTGAAAAGCTAATACAAAAGAGATTTCCTTCCCCTTCCTTCCCCAGAGATCATCCTTAACTTGCATCTTTTTTTCATCAAAACTCCATCTAACAGAACTGCTCTCAAAATCTTTCACCACTTCTCACCATTTGCACTGCTCATTGATCCAAGTCACCACCCAGATTAGGACGAGCCTCTGAAAGAGTTTGCCTGATTTCACCCATGCCTCCTATAGTCTTTTCTCAACCCCTAAGCAACCTGACCCCTTAAAAACTTAGATCATATCATGCCAAGACACTGTAAACACCCCTGCAATATCAGAATAAAAGCTGAAATCCCCACAATGACCCACAAAACCCCAGTGACTTTTGAACTCAACTCCCACCGTGGCCCAAGTGTTGCTCATCTCCAGCCATTGACCTCTGCAACCCCTTTGGTTCCTCCCTCCTACACTCCAGGCATAGTCCCACCTCAAGACCTTTGCACTGGCAGTCCCTCTGTTTGGAAAATTATTTTCTTGACCATCTGCAAGGTCCACTCCATTACCTCCTTTAAATCTTGTTCAAATGTAACTTTCTCATAGATGAGTAAATATGTATTGAATTAATAACTAAGAGAATAGATTTTAAATCTATATATTTTATAACTATCAGACATTTTTACTTTATAATTTATTCTGTTTTTGCTGTGCTTGTTCTTTTTTAACTGTATGGCCTGATCTTAATTTCTGTCCCATGAATATTTCCTATATACAAAATTAGATTCCATTATAATGACACATATTTTAAATCCATGATTATTCAATTACCTTGGATACTATGGAAACAAATACAAATGTCTAATATTTTCTGAAGTGGTATGGCATGTATGGCCAACTAATTAATTAATTTTAATTTGTGACATATGTAAGTGAAGTAGTCTTTGCTTTACAATCAGGGAGACAGTTGTGTATCTCCTCATTTTTTACAAAGTTACAAACTATTGTCAGAACCATAAATGGTGATAAGTTAATGAATAATGTAAGAGAATAGTTAGAATAACATAGAAAGTTAACTTTAAAATGAACAAATTTATCAAAGAAAAAACTATCTCTCCAGTATGGTCAGGATGGTAGCAGGTACATTATCACTACAGGAAGCAAATTTGACTGTCAAGTTGATGAAGAATAATTACAATTGTCAGGCAGAGAAATGATGAGATTGTGGGAAATTGAGCATTCCAAAATTCTCACACAAGTGTTGACTTCATGTTATAGTCCCCAAACTCATTTTAATGCTGTAAGATCCAATTCACTTTTCCAAAAGTTATTGTTGCCAGATTTTATTCTGCCAATTGTGAGAAGTTCCAACGTGATTTTTGTGTTTATTTGTTTTATTTGTTTGAGATTTCATTATCACATTGTCAGATTTCTAGGTCATTGCTTGGAGAGGCAATTTTAGTAGTGCTTTAAATCACCCATGTGATAAACCTTTTCTTTGGAAAGACCTCTGTCTCGATCATCCAAAATAATTTCATAATCTCTGTTGGTTTGAGAGTTTATGGAATTGCCTAAGATGATAAATTTTCCTATGCTACAAAGAACTTTCTCAAAGCATGTTGAAAACAAAATTATGACATTCTACTAAGTGTCAATTTCAACAGATCAAATAACTTTTTTCAAAATTTCAAGCAGATCAAATACTTATAGAAGTTAGACACTGTGTCCCTTCTTGTTTTGCTAGGTACTAGGCTCATGATATTCATTATAGTGCAGCAGTCCTTTGAAGTCAGTATTCATGAAGTCTCTCAAGGCACTAGGCTCAGATAAGTTCCTCAGGGCTATACAAGAGACAGACCTGGTGGTATAATCTGTACAACAGCCCATGACATTATGAGTTCATGTTGTAATTTTGCCAGATCTTATAAACTAAGCAGGTGTGGCCCTAGTCATTAGAGAGATGGGAAGCCCCCAGGGTAAACCCAATTGCTCTAGAAACTATCATCAAAACTATTATCAAACATTTATCTGATGCAAAAAATATATGAGACCAATTCATTGTTGGTCTTTCAGATCCACAGCAAGAAAATGCTTCTGCACTTCACTAGGGATACATGAACATCTTGGCAGTTGTAACTTAGAGAAGTGCTAAACTGGAAAAGCTCTTGTCCCAGAACGCTCTCAGGCAACATCATCCTACCCCTCTGACTCTGGACCACTTCCAGTCCCGGCATCCTTTATCATCCTCTTATGTAGCCAAGACTGAAGGGAGGCCCAGATGAAGTTCGATCATATTTGGCCAATTTTATCACTAAAACACTTCTCAAATCTCTCATTTTTCTTCATGCCAAATACCACTGGTTTGGTCAGTTCTTCATATCACTGAGCAGGATTCACACAGGAGATCCCTAACTGTTCACTCTAACTCCTGTTTACTCACTTTCCCATTCATTTCAAATCTATTTTCCTGTATAGGTCCTTGCAAAGGTATCTGCCATTCATGAGAAGTTCAAATTTGATTTTTGTATATGGAGATCTACCCAAAACACACATCTGGATTATTTTACTCTCAAGTTTTGCATGGTTCTGATTTCATTCACTGCTTCATTCATTTCATTGAACAAATCTCCAGAACTGAGGGATACAACAGTAAACAAAACACATCTTTACCTTCTTGAAGCTTGTATTCCTGTGGGCAAGACGGGCAATAAATATATAAAACAAACGACAAAAAGAAGCATGTGCGCGCACACACACATAAAAGTGATGGGGTGAAAGATAAATTTTAGAAAGTAGTCAGGAGAGTCCTGTCTTAGTACAATCAATTGAAGGGAGAGCATCAACCACCAGAGGAATAGTGTTCAGGTGCCAATTAAGGCCTTCACTCTAGATGTAAAGAGTGCTGGGAATGTGATTACCTAATTTGTGTTTTAGAGGAAATGTTCTTACATTTCCTCTAAATGTAATTTACATTACAGAAATGGAATCAAGAATACTGCTATCATCCAGGAGGAAGTGCTGATAGCTTGGACTAGGTTGATGAAGGTGGTCCAGTTTGGACTGTCTTGCCAAAATGATTTGCTGAAGAAATGAATATGGGTGAAAAAGCAAGGAATGAAGGACTTGGCATTGCCTATAGAATAAAACCCACTGTGGCATCTATGGTCTTCCCATCTGACAACCAGCTTCTTTCTTCAGCCTCTTCTCACCGCTTCATGCCTAAAAGACTTCCTTCCAACAATTCTGATCCTGGGAGTATCTCAAGGCCCATGAAATGCCATGACATTTCATTTCTCTGTACCATTTCTCAGGCTATTCTTTTTTGTGTGGATTTCTCTTCCCACAAAATTCTTTCTCAACTTTCAGGACTCAACTCAAGTATCATCTCTTTGGGATACCTTTTCAGACCTCCTTTTATGTACCCTCCTTTAAAGTGCCCTCAGTTGTGGATACAAAAGCTTTGGTACATACATACTATGGAATACTACTCAGCCATTAGAGAGGACGATATTATGTCTTTTGAAATCAAATGGATGGAGATGGATAGAATTATGCTTAGTGAAGTCTCCCAATCTCAGAGACTCAAGGGCCGAATGGTTTCTCTCATCTGTTGATGATAGCATATATGGGGAAGCAGTAGGGCTGACGGCTAACCTAGCAAAACTGCAAAATG
Source organism: Aplodontia rufa (assembly GCA_004027875.1). NCBI lineage: Eukaryota > Metazoa > Chordata > Mammalia > Rodentia > Aplodontiidae > Aplodontia > Aplodontia rufa. The sequence continues at coordinate 98,861 of PVKS010003894.1, forward strand.
AATGACTTTCAGAGCATTAGGGGATGGCTCTACAGGATACTTGGAGGTGTAGGGAGGGGGATGGGGAGGGGGGAG